>JAUMHR010000029.1:343958-360337 GCA_032361145.1 Enteromius fasciolatus
CTTACTACTGAGGTAGTTTTGACAATTGACTGAATAATTGATTTACCACATAAATCCCAATGAAAAGAGATTTATCTGGAAGGTAAATTAACTCTGTGATAATATCACTTCACAGCAGTGTTACCACGGGCCTATTTTCACCAACGTTCTGCTCTTGTTTCCCAATTATTAAATGTGAAAGCTTACAGTTTGTGAATTCACCCCTTGTCTGTCTCCTAGATTTGATATTTTAAAGGAGTCATTACAAATATAATTTGGCGTATCTGGGTGTGACTGGTCACCTGGGTTGGCCTGTCTAAACAAGAAAAAACCAGAGCTAATGAAAGCAAGATGGTTTGCTGAGATACAGGGTTTCTGCGAGTGGCTTTATGTTCCGAGGTCACTCGAGTCCGACCTCATTTACTACACGTCAACTGCTGCTTCCTAACAAGCTATGAGTAACAAGCAGTCAGCAAACTCGTCTCGTCCACGGCATTCCTGAGCCTAATTCAATCGGATGTATATCATCCCGGTGCCATTCATAGCTGGCTTACATTACTCAAATAATATTAAATTGAAGCAGAACACAATGCAGGTCCTGCAGAGATACAGAAATAAGCCATTGGCTGCGAGGTGTTCCTCAATCAGGCTAAACAGACCTCCGATTGTGAGGCCAATGAGGCTGGCAAACAACGCACAATAACTGGCAGGATACTGATCGTCTTTACCGCTCTATCAAGATATTGAGCATAATTCGGGATTAAGCTTTCCCCAGAGGCGGATCACAAGTAATTAGACTGCGCCTCACAATTATTTCTGAAAACTGTTCCCTCTCCATTGGCTTGACTCCCAGCCACCAAAGTAAACATTAGAGTCAAGGGGGAAGCTAAGATATTCGAATTTATAGCATTTCATTCAAAACAGTCTTCTTTTTGTTGAACAGCGCTGGAGGCGGTCCAGGAAGAAAACGAGAAAAATACACAGGGTATAAATACTCGAGGTTTTTGCACACCTTGTGTTTGAATGACACGTGCATTTCTGTCTCAGAAAACCAATGTGTCTTTTCAAGCAAAATACCTCAGCTAATATTGAGTTTACTGTATTTAGGCTTAAGAGAGTACAGGATCCAGCTTGGCACTGTGTCACTTTATGATTTTATGAATAGGCTGCTGACTCCGCTTGACTCGTTAATACGAACACAAATATAGTTTCTGCAGGTCTGTGTGCTGCCATACCTCATTAAGTTATTGGTGCTATCATAAAAGTAATAATGGGATTGTAGAGGAATAGTTGAAGCATGGTTTTGAATGCAGCTTGTTTTTTAATGAAAGCCAAAAAAACTAAAACTCAGCATTGCGGTGTACTAATCATATCATGGGATAAGAACGTGCATAGTAAACTAGACACAGCTGAATCAAATCAAACACAGGAAAAGAGACCAATACAACAATGGAGAGGTCTTGATAATATATTTAACATTTTGATTGTGTTTTTAATCACAGTGTTAATATGTTTGGCTTACCAAGTTTGCTGACATGTCGATTAACCGGCAAGCCTAATATGTGTGTAAATTGTGAATTTTCTAAAATTTGCTGATTTAAAATTGCACTGAAAGAAAGAACAAGCTATGAAAACCTATGTAATATTCAAACTGTTTGAAATATGTTTAGAAAGAGTAAAAACTATTTAAACAATCGTCTTTGGATTTACAAATTTTGCCTAATTTTTTTTCTTCAGTGGGAAAAAATGAATTTTTTTTTTGCCCAAATTTGTCCCATATCTGATTTTCTTATTACAGTCTGAACAGCACAAATCAGATTTTTTCAACTCAGGCCCAGGCCACTTTCGTATGTGGTCCTAAACCGGATACATATCCGATGTTTTGCAAAGTCGAATTACATGCAGTTTTTACATCATTGAAATGCAACACAGTCACAATTCTGAGCTGGAGGGGCGGTAAGATTAATATCACAATGGCAGACAACTTCGTTATTTAGGCTCCAATTGTACATTAACTTAAAAATCGCTAAACACACTCTTAACACGGTTCACACATGAAACTGATCGCATTTAATGCAGTCACATTTAAATGACAATGTGAGCATTAAGACCTGCAGTGAGAAGCCTTAGAGACTGTTGGTCATTTTAACAAATGAATGTAATGTTGAAAAGGGTGAGTAAAATGCTCTATCAATGTGATATGCTACAATCCATCTTAAAATATTTAAAGCATGTTGCACTAATTCTTTGATTTAGCATTCTGGATTATTTGTGCATTTAAAAACAGTTTGCACTAGTGAGGGGACAAAAAGGATAAAAACTACTGCAAAATGGTAACTATTTATTTTTACCTAAATAAACTTGATAATTGCTGCTTATTGATTACAAGGTAGTTGTTAAGTAATAAACAGCCAATCTGCTAGTATTCCGTGGTCTAAAGTGTTACCTATACATTAAAAAAACTTTACATGTTATGTGTCAACTACCTACATTTATATTAGGTTATCCTCACAAAAATGTGCCATGGTAATTGTTACAATATTGTTACTATAACAAAACTGGTAACTGTGGCAACTAAAAATAATAAAAACAAGACTTATTATGGTTTATACTTTTGGTTTTATAGTAGTTACACATTTTTAAAGGAAATGTGAGCATACTTGCCCGTATAAAAGGTGCCCTGGAATAATATGTTCTGATGGCTGCTTGCTGGCTCTAATAATAAAAAGTGCACCTCCAACATAGAATAATAATATTCTAGTTTATAGATGTTCACCCACCGTATGGTATTTGTGTTGAAACTATGACCGCAGTAGTGATACTGTGAATGTTTAAGCATGAAAGCGTCATATTTATGAAAACTGAAAACGCATAATTCAAGGATCTGGAAAACGATTTACTGATTTCAGCACATTTCCCAGTGTCAGTAACCATTTCTGTGCGGAGGACAGGGTTTGGGCTATAGCTCTCTGTAACAGAACATGGCAGCACTGTTCACGTTAGCCACACTAAACCAAGCAGTGGTCAAGCTTTTGCATCACCACTACGGGCAAACACAGTTAGCTTCCAAGATGTTTTGTTTGTCATCATTTCTGAGAAGCAAACTATGTACACAATATTTGCGGCCTTCAGTTTTTGGCAGTAATGAAGCAGATATTTGCTGCTGAGTTGACTTAACTGTGGTCATTGGCAGTTTTTCTTCAAGCTTTCTCAGAACAATGGAAAGAAAACAATCAGAGACAGAGTCATGAAACATATTATTTTATGTTCTGAACAGAAAATTATGGTATTTTAAAAAATTGCTTACACAATAAAAGTGGTACTTGAGGTCCACTCAGTAAAAGCATTCATTATTGTGTACCTACTCTTCAGACCAACCGTTCTCTATACATCACCCATACCTTACTATTAGCCGGAGCAACACATGGTAAATATGGGAAACAACAGCACGACAATTGCTTTAACAAATAATCACTGACAACTAGGTCCGTCAAGGTGTGGTGCCATCTGGGGCAATGTAAGTTTTCACCTGATTGCTCTGGTTTTATTCCATTGATTCACTGATGTGCAGCATGCACCTATAATGGCTATATTTTTCATTGCAATAGAAGTCGGCATGTTGAATGCAATGGAAATGTTTTAAAAATAAAAAAGAATTCTCAATGTGCACTTCTGTTTATAGTGTAAAAATTTATGCATATACAGTATTTGTGTGAACAAACTCCTGTTCCCTCCACAACATGCAGAATATTCAAAAGACACAAAACAGTAGTGTTTTACCATTATTGCATTCATGTAATACATATATGCAGGTTGTATTATGGTTATTCAAGGTTAACAAGATTTATTTGTAATTGCACCACTATTTAGCAGATAGCAAAATTGCCAAATCAATTGTAACCTGTCATTAAAAAAATTATGAATTTAAATACAGTGATATGAAAATCAGGAAGATGATCATTATAAACTGTGCCAATGGCCAAAAAAAAGTTAATTGCCATTAGCAATAATGTAGTGATGCATAAAGGCCTGATCACAAAGATGTCACTTTCAAGTAAAGGAAGCAGTACAAATATGATTGCTAAAGTCAAAACAAAACTGCTGAGCCAGTAAAAAATACAGTATTAACAATATTGCATCATGTGATCAGTGTAAAACTTATCTACTGTATGTCCCCCTGAAGGACCCTTAAGAGAAAGAAAACGTTGTCATCCTGCTCTCAGTATTAATTTAATTCTTCTATAAGCCACAAAAAGAGTTGTGAAGCAGAAAAGTTTTCTCTTTTCCAAAACAATGATAAAAAGGGATAGTGATTTATACCGCAAAGCTGCAAAAAAGACAAAAACTTATGATGGCCTATTTTAAGACTGGTGCATTTACACCAAGCAAAGACTGTAGCACACTGAAAGTTCAGGAATAAATGCAAAATTGCTATTAGATCATTTAACAAGTTTATTTATTGACATATTACTGAATCTATTTTTTATTGATACTGGAATTGAGACTTAAATGTTGGTTCCTCAGTTGTCTGAGAAATCTTAAACATAGGGCTATTGATATTCTGAAGAGAACTGAACAAAAAGCTAACTTATCCACTCTAAATACACTCAGGAAGTGAGAGTTCAAGAAGACTTCATCTTAAGAGTCTTCTAGAAAACATGTATAATTTGTGATATTTGGAAGACCAACGCAGAACCGAAATAGGCAGAGCCAGAGGAAAGCAGGACCAAGGTGACACCAAAGGACCGAAGGATCAAGTTAGAACCAGTGTCAGTGTCATCCATACTGACTGGAACCAGTAGTAGAGGAAGGGCCAAGGAACTGGCTAGATCCATGGTACTACTGTACATTAACAGCAGTAAATATTTACACATCTTACAATGGTAGAGCTTTAGTTGCCATCTGCAGACGGCATGGCGGATTGTGTTCACCGACAGTGGTTTCTGGAATTATCCCTGAGCCCAGTTTTTATTTATGTCAATGAAAGAATCATGCAGATTAATTATACAGTCTTCTGAGGGCCCGAAGACCAAAGGCATCCAACGAAGCTCTTCAGCATTTGTCCCTTTCTCTAGTTTCTCTGAATCTGAATAATGTTATGCAATGTAGACGATGATGAGATCTGCTAAGCCTTTGCGATTTGACATTTGAGGAACATTGTTTTTAAAGTATTCCACAATCACTTTATGCACTGTTTCACAGACTGGAAATCCTCTGACCATCTTTACTGCTGAGAGACTCTGACTCTTTTATAGTTAATCATGTTACAGACCCGATGTCAATTGAATTAATTAGTTGCTAGATATTCTGTGCCAACTTTTTTGAGGCAATCACATTTTTGTCAATAAAAGTGTAAAATGTCTCAGTTTAAACATTTGATATGTATCATCCATGGAGGAGTCATCCATGTTGACTGAAACAGGTGGAAGAGGAAGGTGCAGGAAATTACACTGAGGTAAAGATCTAATCACAAGCGGTGCTCCATTAACAACAAGTCTGGAAAGCAGAAAAAACACAGCACAACAGCAACTCAAAAAGACAATACTGGACTAAAGCCAACTGAAACATAGAGCTATTAATATATAAAATAGTGAGACCTAAACAAGAAACAGGTGTGCGCAATTGGTAACAACAGAAGCACTGGACACTGGAAATAAGGGGAAAATGGAAAGATTGGGATACACAAAATCAGATAATACGTGCCATGTTTTTAGATTAACTGCATGTTTAATCTACAGTGAAAAGAACCAAACCATTTCTCTGTGAAAGACGAAAAGAAAAACCACCTAAATACCATGGTAGTAAATTAAACAGCAGTAAATATTTACACATCTAACTATAAAAAGAGCTTATTATGGAAATGCCAGTGTATATTTGTTTTCTCTAGTATATATTTGTTTTAGTATTTTGTACTTTTTTTACACCCTGGTCTAACTTTTCCTTCCTTGTTGTTGGCATGCTCTCAAAATATCCATCACATATGTACTTTTTTTTTAAAGGAGAAGAAAGAGAGAGGGCAGTGATCTTGTAAATTATAGCCTTGCCATCGTGTTTTTAATGGCACGTCCACAATCTGGAAAAGACATGAATATGTTGCTTCTGACATATTGCACCACATGAATGTTCAAGCCGAGCGGCTTCCTGGACCCTATGAAGCCTGTGAGTCAGTGCCACTCCTCCTCAACTGTGCAATTTGCATTTGATGATAAAAACCACAGACCACAAGACTGGTTGTCCCTTGGAAATGCTCGCAAAACCACATTCTGACTTAGTGCAGCATTTAGTTCCCTAATTACAGTCTTGCCTTGGCCAGATACGACTCAAGAACGGCAGCTGAATTTGGTATGGAAACATTGTGAGTTGTGTACTCGTGGGCCAGAAGTGGCCTCTCCCTCCGTTTTTTTTCCCCCCTGTAATTGAAAAAAATGAGTGTTTTTATCTATTATATAAGATCTTTTAATATACAGTATGTTTTCTTGTTGAACACTGCCAACACAGCATTTTAATTTTCATCTAAAGCCTAAAAACTGGTTACATAAAGTTCAGAGTGGACACTAGGAGTTTGGCAATACCTTAATGGATATTTACACCGTGTCATTCATTTGTAACTGCCCAGACAGTGGGTGGATGTGCGTTTGTAACGGAGGCCCGATGGTTGTCTGTGTGCCACCAGCACAATTGCTTGCACACAGTTGTTAACCTGCATGTGGGCTTATTAAAGCGATCTTAATGCAATGACAGAATAACCCCATCTACTGTAGATTATGGATTAGAAGAGATGTTTTTAATTCCCTTAAGTGCTGTCTATTTATAGATACTACAGATGTTACGCTCTTAACTTAGTTGCTAACAATGCGTTAACATAAGATTGTGTCCAGAACATCAGTATACAGAACACATATCTGAATTCTGGAGCAATCACATTTTTTTTATTCCCACTGTTGACACATGAAGCAATTTCATAGCTGTATGCTCTGATAATTATGACATGTAGTCTGAAATTGCACCATTTTTTGTTGTTCCAAATAAAGTGAAAGTAAAGGTGTCTTGATGTCAACAACAACAGTCCACTTCCCTTCACTGTTATCTTCAATATTATTTTCCGTATCATGGCTGCTTGCTTTCTTTTCTAGTAAAGAAAGGTTGAGTAGGTGAGCATTGAGGAAGACATCAGAGCACTTATTCTGAAATATGACAGGTGCATTGTAATGGGTTCATTCAATTTTCAAAGGCCTGAGACAGACAAATTAAAGGATTTTATGAAAGTAAATACGACTAAGGATAAGTCTGGAAGCCCTCCAAAGAGAGATACCCTGCAATAAATAGCATAAATGAAAGATGACATGTCTGGAGAGAAAAAAAAAAAAGAGACCACCGAAAGGTCTGCAGCTTCAGCCGAAGTCTCAGTTCATGCAATGTGACGTTCAAATGGTAACACACAAACACACAATAGTAGAAAGGTAAAATGTTGTATGCGTACGTATGAGCAGGTTTTGATGAAATATTTCAGATACCATATAAGCCTAGAGGCTAGTGTTTCTCCAACCTCCTTCATTAATGCCCTAACAACTAATTCAAGCATGTTTTACAGTGTTTCTCATTTGAACATGAGTGCTAATGTAATTAGCCGTAATATAAACACAGCCCCGGACCAAAGCATGCCCTCTAATAAAGCTCGCTTGTGTACGCTACTGTAGAATTTGAATGTCATTTGAGGGTCCCTAGCTGCAAACATATTTGAAATGCAGTGTGAAATTACACCAAGGCTTTGCTGTCACATTCTTTTAGTTGCACCTCTGGCATTCGAACAAATAGCTTGTGCCAAATGACATGAAGGCTGAAACTGCCACGCAGCAAATAGTAGGAAACACCGCCTGATATCATTATGCAGCAGGAGAATGTCAAGCAAGTGTCGACCCAATCCACGCTGTTATCAAGGGATCTCCACTGGCCTTTGGTCACTCTATAGCCGCTGTCAGACTGTCCGTGAGTATCAGAACTAAATGTGACTGCTTCCTAACTGCACTCGTGAAAAGATTTGTGATAAGTGAAACATGATAAGGTGGGTTCTGAGGGGGTCTATGATGCCTTGGTACTGTAGATGTTTTCCTGTTCAATGTGTGGTCTAAACTTTTATCAATATCATTCTAAAGGGCAAGTTTTATAATACTTGCAACCTATTATCCCTGTGTAATTTAGTGCAATTCAGAAAGAGTTTCATTTCAAAGGTCAACAAGTCTGTGTGGTGATGAATGTTAAAAATGACAAACCAATATAAAAAATTAGGTAAATTAGGAAAATGAATGTCGAGTGCACTTAAAACATAGTAAGAAAAAAAGTCAATGGCTACCCGCGACTGTTAGCTTACCCACATTCTTCTTTTGTGTTCAACAGAGGATAAAAACTCTCATAGGTTTGGAAAAAGTGGAAGGCAAGTCACTAATGAGAGGTTTTTTATTATCCGGGTGAACTGTGCCTTTAAGAAAACAGCAGTGCCAAGCTGACTCAGTTTTTAGCTGGTCTTTTCACAAGTGTCGCAACACTCAGTTTAAAAGGGCAGCCTCCTGTGAACTGGCAGAGGTCAGGAGAAGCAAGGAGATAAGTGTCTGATTGGAGTCGGAAGGACAGAGAGAGCACTCAGAGGTGAATGCTGGGCATCCCAATGGGAGTTAATCAGAGATTGCTTAATTATCAGGAGGTGTCTCTCTTCTTTTTCAAAACATCCCACCCCTTTGATTAGCCAGTTAAATGGCCTATTGTAAGTGAACCTTGATGGCAAGGTCAAACGTATTTTGGCGTAGTTGTCAGGGATCCAGTCAATTTAGTTTTTTCTGTACCATTTACCACGGGATGCATGCAACATTTCTAAAAATAAGTAAATAATAGAAAATAGAAAAATACTTCCTCGCGCCACTTTTGATTCCCCTTTTGAGTTAAGATGCTCTCCCCTTTTTTGACTACTGCCTACTAGCTTATAATTTAAAGAGAATTTATGATTTGCATAAATCATTTTGGCTTATGTCATTACTCCAGTGTTACAACTTAGATGTCAAGTAATATCTTTTGGCTAAATTTACTAAAATGAGTGATTTTAAAGGACAATGATGTAGTGGGACTGTAAGTTTCATGCTGAAATGATACATTTTGAGATCAATGCAATGCAAAATGTAATTAGTTAAAGTTATTTGTCTTGTTTTCAGCATTTAATTTTCTCATTCAGGTACCTTGCTGTCAAAACATTACAGGCCTTTCCATCGGTAAACAATGCAATGTGTGAAGTGATGTCAGACAGCTTTGAAAATCCTCAGCTGTTTACCTACAGCAAGTAAAATCATAAATCAACACTACCATTTTATTTTTAGGCAAATTGTTAATTGAAGCAAAGACAAAAATGACAATCAGTTGCTTTGCTTTGATTAGAATGTTGTTATGTTCTGTGAAATTGCAGCTTATTCTGTCTGTACACAGAGTACAGCGTGAACTTATTAGTATTCATACTTTCACACTAGATATTTGTAAATGATCTTTACATGTTTTAGAAGATACAGAAAAAATAATTAATTAAAATATATTAATTATATATTTGTAAATCATTTCTAGATGAGGCAAAGGTAAAGTCTAAACTTGCAATCAACAAGCATGAATTACATACAATGAATGTTAATCAGTGTTTATTTTGCTAAAACGGCACAAAATCAAATATAATCTTATATTAAATTAGTTTAACTTTGTTGGGGGGGGTAACGGCATTTATTTGTTCCATGAATTAATGAAACACACTGGCATTTCAAATGTTGTGATCAGTATAGTTTTTAATGTATTTTTAAAGACGTTTCTTATGCTCAACAAGTATATAAAATATAAAAAAGTATATAAAAAATATTGTGAAATATTATTACAATTTAAAATAATGGTTTTCTATTTTAATATACTGTAAAATATTATGTAGTTATTTAAAAGATAAAAGCTTTTTATAAGCAGTATAAGTGTTTCCTACTTTTATCAATTTAACATATTCTTGCTTTACAAAAGAATTCTATTTTAAATAAACACTGTTCTTTTTTACTTCATATTCTTAAAAAAAAAAAAAGAAAATCCTAAAAATAAATTATCATAGGTTAACAAAAAGTGTATTTATTTATTCATAGTAACTCCTTTATTTATTAATTCTACCCAAACTTAGCAACTACCGCACTATTAATACGAAGGAAAAAATCATAGTTAATAGTTAACAGATGTTACATACTCTGAAGTGTTGATATATTTATTTGTGGGGTTTTTTTGTTTGCTTGTTTTGTTTTGTAGCACTAACTTGTATATGTTTCTCTGACATTTTCTGAAAAATCAAGATCAAAATAAATTGCTTACGTAATAAAAGCATGTTTTACAGTGAGAGAAAATGTAGGGTGAGACTTCGGTTTGTCCAACAGGAACTGATTGGATCACAAAAAAGTGTTGGAGCCAAATGGTTGGATGCGCAGAAAAATAAGAGGGATCTCTTATGTTGTTTATATTCATGAGGGAAAGCAGATTGTGTGTGTCAGTGAGCAGCCGCGTGGAGGAATGCAGGTTGCGGCACTGATAGTGCAGTATTTACAGCACATGCTCTCTGCATATATTAACCGGCAGTCACACGGGCGCGGGGCACTGGATAAATGAACCCTAGTGTTTTGCTACATCGTCAGCGGAGCTCATGCTCACACTTACCAGAATCCCAAACTTTCACTCACAGAGAGCCGCGTGAACTCTCCCGGATATTTCCCATAGAAAGAATAGGTGTGCTATCAACCTGCATTACTACCTTCCCTGGGAAAGAACAGCCCTCCTACATTACATTTTCCTCAAGCACAAAAGCAAGAAGGAAGCCAGGGTAAATAACTTAAGAGCTATTCTGTGCCAAGAGCATTATATAGCACGCTGCCCAGTGTTTGCATCGAGGCCTTTCTGCTATCTGAATATTGAATCGCTTAGTATTTTTCCTGAGCCGAGTCTCCTGGCTGGAAAATCTAGAGCCGTGAACTGCATACTTACAAACTCCCATAAGCCCCTGAGGTTTGCAATGAAACTAATAAAGGTCCTTTTAAGAACCCCCCACCTAGGCCCTCTTCACAGCCACCTCTGCCAAGAGTTTGGTGACGCCTGGTGAAGAGGCTGTACACCTCCAGCACCTCGGGTCCAGGATGCCTGGTAGCTATTCTTTGACTCAAATTCTTTGAGTAGGAAAAAAAGGTGGAGAAGCGAAAGTTCATGACTGTGAATTTTCACATGGTAACACTACTCTGTCAACCTGGGAGTTGTGGAATGCAGAGCTGCCTGGAATTCAGGGGCCGGGACATTGATAGGCAAACGCAGGAAAGAAGACAACATTCACAGGGGACGGAGTCAAAGTATGCCATACTGTCTGAACTATCGTCTGTATGATCTACTGAATGGATGGTTGGTGTAGAGAGAACTGCATCAGTGTTTTAGCCAACCTGGTCTCGTAATAATTTGTACCTCTGTGCACTTTTTGTGCAACACCATTTTTATGTGCCTTCCTGCACATTTCACAGCAGAAATGTCCACAGAGTGCCGTTCAAACACAGGTTTAACACTGGCACATTTTATTACGTTGATATTGGTACGTATTACTGTGTTTTTATTACGTTCAAATATCCGTGGATCATGTTGGAAATATGCCTTACACCAAATTGAACCCTAAGCCTACCTGATATAACTGACATAAAAACACATTTGTTGACGCAACCGTGCCATTTCCACTTACTTTTCCACAGATTTGAACTGTTTTGTTGAACTGTAGTTACACAGGATGTAAACCGGAGCTCGTCGACTCACAAGTATATCTCTGTTCTCCGTGAGCTACTGAACAAACCTACTGTCAATGAAAACACATAGATACGAAGCTGGATGTGTGTAGATGTCTGTATATCAGCATATTAATATTGTTTAGTCATAACACGATATTCGAGTTGCTGAAAACGTGCTGCTACGCATGAACTTTGAGATGCTTTTAACATGTAACACGCGCCAAACATCTTCCCAAGTTTGGAATGAGAATGGTTTATAAATATTTGTCCCGATTGAAGGAATTTCAAAAGAGAGGTTTTCCTGTGGTTTTCTGCCAAAATAAAAGCTTTTAATGTGGTTTTATGTTTGAAAGCCATAAATATATGTACTATAAATGTATGTTGTTATTAAATAATACTACTAATACTTATGAATTATGAAATACTTTACTTTAATAGTACTACAGAAATATTCTTGATATGTTCAATTGTATAATAATAATAATAATAATAATAATAATAATAATTTCAATTATATGTGTTTTTTCAGTTGTACTGCCTGTACTTTGTTTTTTATGATGCCAGTAAATTTCCCCAGATCTATAAATACTGTAGAAAGCATCCTTGCATGATAAAATGCAACTATAGTATCATAAATTCAGGTGTCTTGTGTTGAGATCGTACACCAAGCAGCAAAGAGATGGGTAAAGTCCTTTAAAGTGTATCGCCGCATCTCGACATGTTTCCCTAGTATCTAAAACGACTATCCTCTTCACACAATCCTCCTGTACATATCCCTTTGAAACCTGTCACCTGCCCACATATGGCACACATCATCTCTACCACACGCAGAAAAAAAAACCAGATTCCTTTTAATAGAAGGTCTTCGCAAAAGCCTGGTAAAAGTCAGCTGCCTCCTACTTTTTGAGATAATGATCCTTGTGTCTTGGCTGTGTGTGTTTTTATTATTTATTTAATGCCATTTTTACACTTGGCTCAATTGCATGGCCTGAAACTGAGCTCATTTGCACCATCCTCCTCCTGCCCCAACAGATCTCTTTTTACAATGTACTTTCGGTAAGAACCATGGTGTGTTTGCATCATCAACATGAGAAGCACTGTGAAAACCAATGGCAGCTGTTTGCCACTGCAGCTACGTAATGAGTCAGGAGTGTAGTAGAGCTGTCTGGCCATTCCAATTTTTTTGTCTAATTAATTAAATGATGTGGCAATTGATTAAATTAATTGCAAATGACAGTACTTGCACAACAATGTGGCAATAACATTGTTTTCAGAACCTGCACTTTAAGGGCAAAGTGCCGGAGCTCCTCGCCTCTCAACTATATCTCTGTACTCCGTGAGCTGCCGAACAAACCGTCTATGATAACACATAGATATGAAGCTGGATATGTACAATAACAGACAAGCACTTGTGTAAGAGGGTTATGAGATAGCAGCAACTTTAGTTTAAAATAATACAAAGACACTTTTATCATCATAACTTCTGGAGAAAAATAGCATAGACACAAAGATGAAGATTTCTATAGCACATGTGCAGACTGACTGCAGTCGAATACAACTTAAATGGACTATACTTTGAAAAGCTATGTGTACAGTTGTGAACGTACCATACAGTATGTGTAAAAAAATAAACTTGGGCCTTTAAGACTGTTCAGAGGTGGCATGAATGCATTTACACTTATTAAATTTATTGCATTTACACTGCATTTAATTTGGAATTGCAAAAAAGTAGAACTTCATGTTTTTAGACACAAATATTGATTTTGTTGTTGTTTGTTGGTTTGTTTGTTTGTTTGAAAGTGATACTACACATTTGGAAACTAAAACCATTGGTAGGTGGCAGCAAATCACAGTTACTCATTCAGCAATTCATTCCACCTACCTGTACTTGATTAAATGGAAGTGGCTGCCTTTATGAATCACTGACTCACTCAATTCATTCAGTATTAAAACACCAGTGTTAGTTGCTTGGAAAAGGCACAATGCCTCTGCTGTGTCTTAGGGTTAGGGTTAGGGTTAGGGTTTGGGTTGGTTTTGAGCAAAACTAAGCAAAACCACACAATATTGAGTTTAAAATGTAGCACAGTATTAACGCTTAATGATTATTGAACTTTGAGGTTGTGCAGATATTCAGGGAACAACCCACTTGTGCTCATGCAGTAATGATAAACTATACCGATATTAATACGGAGCATTAAAATAAAATTAGTTCAGTCAAAGGATTTCACTAACTGCATAACTATAACTGAACACAAATAAACTGTATCCTAACCCACCAGATCGCTGGTGGGCACCCAAGATCAGAAAACGTCTTTTATACAAACTGACATCAGATGGACTTGGGTCCACACCAATGAGTGAAAGTGCCTGAGAAAACATTCAGCTAAGTTATCAGTCTACTACAATTTCCCTAAATATATTTGATATGTTTTCATTATTTACGACAAACTGGATGCCCAAACAAATTCTCAGTAGCCAGCAAGGAGACGTCGGTATATAAAGCATAAAAGAAATGCATGAGTCCCTTTACTCACGGCTCGGCACATCATGGACTCCATCCAAAAACCTGACAGGCAAAATGCTTCTCGTTGAAATATTTGTGCTAGCTGTGTCACCTATTTAGTTTGCTGTAAAACTGGCATTGAGTTACTCACACTCCAACATTCTTTGAGTGGAAAAGGTGGGGGAAAATCCTCGCAAAGGTCACGGGAAGTCAAGTAAACAACATTTTCCTGAGTCAAATACTGCCATCGTATTGCTTTGCTGGCCTTAACTATTAACACGAGCATTATGAGCTCACGAACTGCTGCCAAGACATGCTGTATGTCAGCTCAGAAACTGGCTGCTAATCTGGAATATTTCTCTAATTGTCTCTATCATCCAGAAAGAAAGATTTCAATCGAGGCATATTTCATTCCAGTTACTTTTATCTTTAGCGAGAAGTATTTAGAAGGAATGCTGACTCCTCAATGGGTGCAAGCTTTATGCACACAGATATTAGTCTGCTTCTTGTGTTCGTAGTTTTAATGCGTAGAAGGCAGAGAGGATGGCAACCTTCAAAACCTTTCCACACAATAGTAGCACTGACATGCAGTGACCCCCAGTCTTAGACAGTGCTTTCTTAGCCCTAATGCATATCCATTTACAGCACTATTTGCTTTTTGGTGAAAGCTTGTGACACAATGTATACAAACGTTTATTAAGGTGTACATGATTTGAAATGGTTAAAAGTACAACATTTCTGAAGCCTGTTTGGATGAGCACAATGCCTAGGAAATGCTTTGGATTATGTTAGTAATGTATATGAAAATTCTTAAAAACACTGACCTTGTTTGGAAAATTATATACATTTTAAATATATACATTTAGACTTTAATGACACTTTAACGGTGACATCATGCACATGCAGATTGCATGTTAAGTTATAGGTATAGGCATGTTTCTTAACAAAGTGACATCGCCAACTACTGGCCTGGCATGCATATTTCAGAATATATCAAAATATCACTGCTCCCATCTCTGTTGAATAAAATATCCCAAACGCACATATATCTTATGCAGTTGTGTACTTACGTAATCTCAAAAGTTCAGTAGGATTTGTAATTTCAAAGAAATTCCAGATTTATTTCTATGCTCCGTCATTGAGCTTTGCTTCCGTTAATGTTTTGAAAATGTGACCTCAAGTGTTGAAAACGCCATTATTGTGCCATTAACTATTATTCATATTGTATTGATATATTTTCCTTGATATATTCCTTGAATTATTTTGAAGACTGTTGAGAATAACCCAAAGCACATTAATTTGCGTCCATCTAACACCTGGGATTTGCAGTCAATATGAAAGGTCATTCACATCTCAGGTCAATGGCAAAACAAGCATGCGCAAGTAATTAGCAGAGGAGAAGAAATTATAACATGTCACAAAGCTGCCACAGCAAGAAATCCTCTGTCCAATCCCAGTTTAATGTGGGATTGGATTTTAGCATCAATAATAAATGAGCCATTGGTAGGCTGATTTCCTGAAGAGTGTACGTTCAGTGAATCTGTGGGGCTTTCAAAACATTGCTCAGTTTGTTTGACCGCTCCGGCCAGTCCAACACTGCACATGGGCTCAACCAATGCTGTGAGTTTGAGTCAGTGGTTTCTGTTTGTCTGACCACTGGAGGATTGTGGGAGTTCTCAAGAGGCCAGTTAAAAAACAGGTATTTCACCACTACACCAACTAACAGCACCAGGATGTAACTGGACATACCTACAGTGACACCATTTTGTGCCAACAATGCAATGAAAGCCACATATTTAATAAAAAAAAACATTACTACTGACTACATTACTACATTAGAACTGACACACTGGTTTCTCTCATCAAGTGCTTGCATTGCAAGGTTATAAAACATGAATTTAGAAAAAAAAGTCTGATTGCAATCATGATGGTTTGTACCCAGTAATAGACGCACATATGGAAGGGCCAATCAGTGGGAATTCTTCCTGAAGGTCAAAGCCGTCATAGTAACTGTGAAAACACTGCTGATAAAGTAAAGCCATTTGCACTGTCAATTTCCAATCCCAGTCCAGCTGAAGCACATGAAACAG
>JAUMHR010000029.1:391013-402504 GCA_032361145.1 Enteromius fasciolatus
ATTCGTACAAATTCATACGAATTGGCATCTCGTAAAATACTTACGATTTAGAATAAATCGTATGAATTCGTACGAGTCAGGTCGTACAAATTCGTCCGAATTAGCCACCTCGTAAAATAAGTACGAATTGCCGTGAGATCAGGTTGAAAATAACACAATCTTTAAACTTTGAACAGCATATCAAAATCAAAACTGCCGAACATTATCGAGTAATTTATGACCGTGAAGCTTTAGGGGTGCTGGTGGAAGTGAACTACTCTATCTGTGTTTGATCATCCATCTGAATCTAATCCAGACTTAGTCTTTGACAAAAATGTGATTTGCTCAGCTTTTTGGTTAAAAATAACAATAAATAAATAAACACACATTCAAGTGTTGATAAAACAATGCATGAAGCGATAAAATAAAATGCCTTTTGTTTGTTTAAAATCAGATCTCTGATATTCTGAGACAATGAAAGTTTTGTGGAAAATAGATAGATAGATGGATAGTTAGACACATAGACAGATTCTGTTGAAACCCTTCAATACAGGGTCCATTGATGAAATTACACAGACATATAAATTCAATTCGCTGCTTGTCAGAGGAGACGCCCACAACCATCAAAGGCCAAAAACAATCACTTGGTCTCTCATGCCACTTGCAGTCCAACTGTGTGGCTGAATTATAAAAGAGGAAAAGCTATTGTGTAAAGGTCAGACGGCCGTAGTTTGCTTGATGCTGTGAAAGCTGATGCGGGTGGGTGAGGTGGGGATGGACATGGCTCTGGCCACTCTGACTCGCAGCGCATGATTGTCCTGCCAGCGATGCCACCGCTTTCTTGCTGCAGAACGTACCTATAACGGAAAAAAATGTACAAAATAAATGCAGTTTATGATATTTAAATTTCAGCATTTTCAGCAATTCCATAACATAGAAAAAAACATACTTCACGTTGTTTTAAAGCCATGCTTGTATTACTTGTTGTGATACCACTGAGTAAATACTGCTATAAATAATAACTTAAAACACATTTATTTAAAATGCATAGCTCACTGCTATATGGTGGCTAGAACATTCTCAACCCAACGTTTTCTCCAAAGCATCATAAGCTTATCACATCTTACCATTCATTTTAGTTTTGCTAGCTGTCTAATGCAGTATTTGTTTAATCTTTTAAAAACAATGCTGTATCAAACATCTCTTCAGCGAGCACTTACATCTCAATTTAAAAAAGAAATAAAAATCTTTTTCATTTTTACATAATCCCTCCATCTTCTTGCATGTTCCAATTTAAATGATGTCTGAAACTTTGCATTACGAGCACTCATTTTATATGCCTCTTTAGAAGAAATCGCTTGTAAATCACTTTGGGTAAAAGCATATGCTGAATGAATAAATGTAAATGAATTTGTATAAATGTAAAATAAATTATGTGTAAATGAATTATGTACTATGTAGCCTACAATAATTTGATTATGGCATGATTGCTGAGATACCTTTTTAAACTCAGAGAGAGTTAAAGAAATAAATTGGCACCAAACGTGGTATACTGTACACAGGGCATGAACACTGTGCAAGCATTGAAAAGACAATCCATTCTTAGATTTATCAAGGGAAATGTCAGGACAGCAGTTCATGACTTCAAGCTTTACAAAGGTTATGTGATCCAAAGCACATGAGTAAATCAACTAAGGGAAGAAAATATGTCTTTTTTTTAGTCCTGACCTTAAGCCAGGATGCCATGGTATAACCCAAAGAGATGAGAGCTTTCAAGACAACCTAGAAGCATTCATAAAACCAAACACATGTGGGGAGAGATGATTTATGTTAAAAGAAAAAGAGTTTGCTTAATTGTCACACCCTGCGCTGACAATGACTATTCAATGTATTCGGTAAAAAACTGGACAGCAAATTTTGAAATGCCGTTTAGTTTCAGTCATATTTTAGTCATCTGGATTGTTTTTAGTTGACTAAATATAATAAATAATAGGATTTTAGTCAGCTAAATCTAATGGCTTTAGTTACAGTAATGCGTTTCTCTAAAATGTCTAAACTTGTTAACTGCGGTGACACACAACAGTGCATTATGTTAAAAACTTCTCATAAAGAACAAGAATAACATATGGTTATATATGCTCATTATGCATGTTTATAACAACTTGTTTAACCACATTACTCATTATTTCAAGTAAACATATTTATATAAAAACATTTAGATTAATCTTGAGGACTGTGATTCAGTCAGGAGCAGTGAGAAGTCGACTCAAGAAGGCTCTTCAAAACTGACAATTCGTCATCATTTTGTGTGTAATTCTCCACTCATTTATCCATTCAAGCGTACTCACATGCTTTCTGTGTGTGTGTGCTTTAATGTCTGTGCTCAGAAACCAGACTGAATTGAGTTCAGATAGTGTATGTTAGCTTATGTCTCACAGGAAAGATCAACAGGCTATGATGTGATTCAAATGTACAGTATGCATCTAACCTCCAAAGCACACAGCAGATTCGTTCTGAATGAATTTTATTCCAAATCATCCTTCCCTAACATTATCTGTCAATGAATGTTTCAATAGATTTTTAGGTTTTTTTAGTTTAGTTTTAGCTTGTTAATTATCGTCTCATTTTCATCTGTGAAAAAATATTTAAATGACGAAAATGATTTGTCAACGAAATAAGCTCTGCTGTACACAGCTGAGAAACTGTTACCACTTCATTCTTACTTTTAACCCATCTACTTGCGATCCTTTGTAAATCTTTAGTGATTCCTATGGGGTCTGTGACCCCTGGGTTAGGAACTGTCAGTGGCTTAAGTTGGTTTCTGTAAGAATTCAGACTCTTTTGATGATCTTGTTATTGGCTCTTACATCCGTTAAGAAGATTGCTGATTTACAGCCCTTATCATCGAGCCCATACTGCATGAATTTTGCTCGTGATCAGTTAAAGTTTTGTTACAACTGAAGCTTTCCAATCTAAGATCGCCTTTAATTCAACAAACTCTCAGGTTGTGGTGCTGAGGCATATTTTTCTTCGACCTTTTAGTCAAAGGAAGCTGAGATACTGCACAGGCTTTGTCTTGTCAGAGTGTTATTGATTTGTGCTAACAGCATGAGTCAGTGGCATAAATTTGTTCAGTTGTTTGCTTGTTTTGATGGCCGCAACAGGGGTGAATGACGAATGTCACAGTAGGTTAAGAAAGCGATTTCTCTTCCTAGAGGCCTGGCTTTCGGCTTCACTAAGAGTATGCCAAGTGTGTTACAGGAATCTTTTAATCTTTCCCTGTGATTGATGGAATTTTTCAGTTGTTAAGGGTGGCTATTATACATCTTCTGAAAGAGTACGGACTGTCTGGATCAGAACACGGTGAAAAGACGCAGAAACAATAAACTGCAAAATAACCCAATCATTAAACTTTAAACAAATCTGTCTAACATCAGTGAATGAAATGTTGACTCAAGCAGTGGTTTAGGATGTTGAACTTGCCAACTTAAAATAATGCATAAAATTGGAATATTTTTTAAAGCAGTAAATTATTTAAAATACATGCTGTATTTATACATTTTTTAAATAAAATAAAAATTTTGCACAAATAGTGCAGAATTTAACTTCTTTTTTTTTTCAAAATTCTAGAAGTTTTATTTTAATACTTAAATGTGTTTTTGAATAACAGATTTAAAGTGTGGTCCTACTGAACGCCACAGTATGTTGTTGTTCACACAATATCATTGTGATTTGCACCGACTTAAAAATAATCAGCATTAGTAGCGGCTCAGAAAAAAACTAAATAAAATAGCTGGATGACATATTATAGGCTTTTCATTTTAAACATGCCTTCATTTAATCATTCATTCATGAAAAAGAATGTTTTTTGCTTCCATCTAAACACATTATATTATTTATGGGCAAACAGAGAATGACAGAGCTAACATACTGACAATTGGTATTGACATGATTGGATTTGATGTTGACTGTGTAGATATCTGGGATGAGCTTGATGACTGAGTCATCTTGAAAAAGATTATTTTCCATCTTGCCTGGGGTCGTAAAAAAAAAAAAATCCAATTATTACCCCAAATATAAATTAGATATGAAGAGAGCTCATTAGACTGTAGAGTAACATTCTAAAAATAAACAAATTAAAGAATAAACAAATGCTCATCTGGCAGGGAACACAAATACTGATTCAGCTCTAAATGAAATAGCTTTAATTATCTCATTTGTGTGTGTGTATATATTTATATATTTACACAATTGTGTGTATATTATTGAATTTAAACTGCTGGATCAACAGCATTATAAAAAAAAACTATTAAGACACTGAAGGCCAGATTCACTAACAGCTTGAGCCAGCACAAACCATCTTTTGATGTTAAAATAGGATTAACTAAAGATGCATAGTGAAGAATCAGCGCTAAAAAGGTATGCACACTATTATTTTTGCGTCTGACATTATTGAATATGCAACAATCAATAAATCACGCAACAACATTTGCAGTCATCAAGATACTGGTATTTGCACCATTATTTAATGCCCAAAAAGCATGTCTTAAACTATTTTGCACCTGTGTTATAAGTAGATCACCCACACGCCTGGGTAGGATTGCACCAGCCATTCATAGATTCTTACTTAAATTAGAAGGTTAAGTCCACACTACAGGCTTAGTAACTACCAGCTAGTTTGTAACTAAATCCATATTATTTGTTTGGACCAGCTGTATAGGATATAAGCTCTTAATAAAGTAATGTGTAGTTACAATTTTTATATGTAAATAACACTCAGAAATTGTAATTGAAGTAAATAAGGATTGTTCCCTCTCTTAAGTCAATATATGCCTAGGAGAGTAAAGGTTGTTGGGCAAAATAAAGCACATTAAAGCAGTCCACTCAGTCGTCCGTAAATGTTTAGTTTATACATCAAGTTAGTGTAATGGTGCAACAGAAAATGTTTTTAGTAGTAAGTTTTTACCAAGTGCCCATTTCCGTCAAAGAAGGCTAAGTTATAACTTACATACTGTACAGCTGGTGCAACCTGCTCCTGATGAGATGTTGCGTCTGTGTTTTTTTAATTTGCGCATTGTCAGTAAATCACTCGCAGATATAATACAACAGCTCTTTCATGTGTTTTTCCAGCAGTGTGATATTCTAGCGATAACAGCACTCCAAACATTTCACCGTTTGATTCACTCTGTATTTCTCAAAGCGGAAACTCAAATCCACTATAATCGTATAAATTATATTGTTTTTGTGTTACAAAATGTACTTTTGAGAATTGTACTTAGTTAGACTTGAAATATTCAGCTTGTTAATAAAGATAATGTTTATTTCAGTAACGGAAGCTTAGGCTCAGGTGTTAACCAATACAGTCTCAAGACCAATTCATACGTGATAATTAAAAAACCTCAATGATGGCTACTGTAGGTTTAAGGGTGAGAGTTGCTGTGAGATCGGGCCAAACAACTATTGAGATTCTATACAGGCTTCAGACAATTATGTTCCCATAGCATCAGCTACTGATGCATACAGTATGTAACCCCATGCATGTTCTGTTACTAAATAA
The DNA here is from genome assembly GCA_032361145.1 of Enteromius fasciolatus. NCBI lineage: Eukaryota > Metazoa > Chordata > Actinopteri > Cypriniformes > Cyprinidae > Enteromius > Enteromius fasciolatus. Next base: position 396,550 of record JAUMHR010000029.1, read on the forward strand.
TTTGGCAAATCTGATAATGCTATCAGCAACTAATAAAAGTGACCACGCTTCATTTAAAATATTTTTTATATTTTCTCCCACAGTGAAGATTTTAATAATGTGCACATGCTCTATATGTGAGGCAGTTTTTATCTGCAGACACACACACACACACACACACATATCAGTTTCACTGTTCTGTTCTGACACAGAAGAGGGGAATCTCTGGAGGAAATGACAGATGTGTCAAATGATATCGAGAAGATACTGTTATAGTGACCAAAGAGGCATCCTATAAGTAATAAAAGCGGCCCTATTAAAAGAGATGTTGATAGATTGCTCTGTGCTTCTTGGTGTTTGTGTGCAGCGAGTCAGTGTAAATAGCCTCCCACATAATAATAGACTTGGGTGGCAGAGAACAGATAAGGTGACTGGGTTATATGGCTGTGAAAAGGGCTTGTGCATTGATAGTCATTTTCCAGTTCTGTCCAGCCATGAAATTAAATGCACCATTGACTCACCTCCCCATTAAGAAAGCAGTAAAATACCGACACAAAGAATCCCTGTGAAGGAAAAAAAAAAAAAAAAAAATCAGTTAAACAGTCACTGTAATGTAATTAATAAAACATTGGAAGCTGCAATTAACAACAATTTTAAATGTGCGAAAATTACAATGTAATATGTGATTGACACTAGAAATATTAGTCCGAAGCTCTTTATAACTTAATATTTTCTGCCTTTTTCAGGAAGTAAAATGTCAGAGTATGGTGGTTTGAAAATGGGTCCTTTACCACAGGCATGATCTTCCACTAAAAAAAACAAAAAAAAAAACACTACTAACAACAACAAAAGAACTCCCTGGAACAAAGCTCCACCCAAGAATAATTGGCACATGTTGTTACTAAGGTGTCAGGCTTCAGTTCTGAGGACTGACTGCAGAGAATAATCAAAGCCCTTAAAATATTCATGACGGCAGAAGAGGACATAGACTAGACCCCTTCAAACAGAAAGAGAGCAAGAGATCCCACTTAAAGGTGACATAAGACTGGTCCTCTACTCTTTTGCACAATGTCTTGTGGAGTATTGATATCTCTACAGTTCTTTCGGTGTACATGACAGATACAAGAGTAAACAGGGCTGCAATCAGCAATTACGATATCAAGCACCCTGGGAAATCACATCGATTGCATAAAAGCAATGCCTCATGCATCATCCCTTGTAGGACTCAAACCAACAACCTTTCTGTTATTAGGCTTTACCTAATAACTAATAATTAGAGCTTTACTGAACGGACAAGACCTCCCACATGTTGGCATGGTACAGGGACCAATTTAAGTAAGAATGCATAAAAGGATTTAAAGACATTGCTGTAAAGTGGCCTAGATGGCACAGTTATCCTTATTTCTCCTGTTATCAGAAATAGAAATAGGCATGCATTTGCTGTTGCCAACTTGGCACATCCAGTGTAGACAGATTCGCTGATTAAATTAGGTTTTATGTGCTTTTGATGTAATGTGTTGTTGTGATGTTGATGTCTGAAGACAGAGTGTAAACTCTGCTGCTACGCTTTTCCGTTTTGCTTCCTGTGAAAATAACTTGAAGCTTCTAGCATTCGGGTATCTAATGCTGTAAAAAAGTGTACATTGACGCAGGAGATTAATTTTTCAAGTTTAACAATGAGAGCTCAGACAAGATGTTGTCAGGCCATATGTCAGCAAAAAAAGATTTTTCCTGTCCTGTTAGCTGTTATACTGTGCTCGTGATACAAACACTGTGACATGCACTGTAGCCTGCATCATTTCCTATTAAAGTTTTCAAATAAAGTCATTTCATATAAAGTCATATAAAGGTGTCATATGTTGTTGCTAAAAAGAACGTTGTGTATTTGGTGTAATGCAATGTGTTTATGAGCTTCCAAAAACACATTATTGTCCACATACTGTACATTATTGTTTCTCCTCTAAGCCCCGCCTCCTGAAATTTTTACAAAGCTCATCTTTCTGAGAAGCGAAGTGTGCTCTGATTGGCCAGCTATCTAGTGCATTGTGATTGGCCGAATACCGCAAGCATGAGACGGAATGTTTCCCCCCCATATTATAATGTGATGCTGTGTCCCGACGCAATGACACAAAAACACACTCTAATATTTGTGTTCAACTGTTCTGGAACAGTGTTGGAAACACAACTTAACATTGATTTCTAGTCGTGTCCTCTTTTCACTTTCACACTGAAACACAGCGTCTCCAGAACATGGCTCCTGCAGCAACACTACAGTGAGAATAATAGCTCAGTGTAAACATTTGGGCGGTGTTTAAAATAAACCCACTCTGTGACATAGAAAAGTGTTTCAATGAGCCATTTTAGGGGGGGTGTGGAAAAGTCCTAACTTAGAATAAAAGAATAAAAGAATATCCTAGTCCTAAAAGAATATCTCTTTGGTTTTGAGACTTTATTTCCCTAATCTTATCTATACACTAACACTCCGAAGAGAAAGAAAAACTTGAAATCGCATCATGTGACCCCTTTAAATCTGAAAGTGCACTGTGTATAAAGTTATTGTCTCTCAAAAGAAAGAGTCTACTCTGAATCATCGAAACGTCCAGTGAGAAACGACATTGACAGACACAAAATATTCGGAGCTTTCAGCATATGAAACAACAACACTGCACGTCTTGACTCTGACTCACAGAGAAACAAAAGCAAGGTTCTCAAGCCTCTGGCCTTGAGAGGAGAAAACTATACAGACGCATCAAGCTCCAGTAAGCAAGCCTTCATTTCAAGGTGCTTTCATCTGCATGTTCCAGATACTTCTGCAGCCACCGCAGGGCCTCATCTGTGTGTCCCAACTCACTTTGACCCTCTGGGTCATATTCAAAGTTTCATGTTTAATGCCATCTTATATTTAATAGTTTAATGTGGAATGAGTTTCTGCACATTATTACCATAAGATGATGTAACGATAATAATATCTAACTCACACGCTTTGTATTCATTTAATAGTTGTGTTGAGTTAGCACCCATTTTGTCTGTCTTTTACATCTGTACAATATTTTACTACATCCGTGTCTGTCTTGCGTTGAAAAACAGCGAGAGACTCATTAGAGACACATTGTTCAATATCTCACAAATCTTATAGAACTCATAAATCAGTCAGGCTGCAGACAAGTCCCCACCAATTTCCATAATTACATTTTTAATGAAGCAGTCCTCTTGCTACTGTAGTGTAAAGGTCAGATTCATTAGCCAGGTCTTGAGGTAAATGAAGGAAGAGCTAAACAGACACATACAGTACATGCACACACACACACACTTCAGATGATGTTTGACCAAAACTATGCAAATTACTATGTAGATGTAGAGCAGATCTTAAGGATTGGGATCAGGGCTAATCAAGCAGTTTTTGAACTGATTGGTATCGGCTCTCTTAAGCCTGATCCTGCGTCCTATGCTGGAACACCACTCTCTAATGACCACGGATACGACAGCTAGTTAATAGATCATTAGGCTTACTCTAGAGTTGGTTTACCCTGCAAGAAAATGTATATTCTATAATTATTGACTCTGATTAGTTTGGGCTACAAAAAACTTGATTGGGGTAAACTGAAATTTTAGGGTTGATTTGATGAAAAGGTGCAGGACAAGTTTAAAAAGTATGTCCCTCTTTGTATTAGCTGTCGTTCACTATAAATGTGACCTATTCTGGTAAAATAAGTCACAATTAGGGTTGGGTATCGTTTAGGGTCTTTTCGATACCGATACCAATAGTGCCTAAACGGTGCCTGAATCGATACTTAAAAAAATGGTAACACTTTATAATAACTGCACACTATGAATCATTAGTTAAGCATTAGTAAACAGTCGGTTCATCCTTTATAAAGCATTGTTCCAACATTAATATAAAAGCCTTGTTCTTGATTTATAATCATATTTATAACAAAGGAGATTTAAAGGCTCATTATCTTCCAAACAGAACAAATAAAACAACATAGAGGGATAAAAAACTATTCATTTAAAAAAAAAAACCTGTCCACTTGAATGACTTATCATGAAATTGCATGAAAGGTTTAAAAAGTATAAAAAAAGTATATTCATAAAGTTTCTGCATTAAATTACATTAAATAAAGAAGACAAAATCAATAATGAATGAATAAATAAAATAAGCTTAAATAATGACTAACAAATGATCCAATGCCATGTCTCAAGTCAAGTGAATGAATTCTCTTATTACAGGCATCCAGTACTGACGCCCCACGACTGGCAAAAATAAACATGCTCGCACAGTGAGAGGTGAGAGAAGATCAAGCGTAAATGATTTACTGCACGCGCCAAAAAAATATATTTTTTTTACATTCTCCATTACAAGACCTTTAAAATGATGCATGGTTTGCTGAAATCAGACACACACAAAAAAACGAAAAAAATGAATAAATCCGAGCTACACCTGTTGGAAGTCAACAAAGTAAATTTAGAGGAAAAACTTTTATTTTCCAGAGCAAAATTAAATCTTCTTTTCTTAATAATCATTGCTAGATTAATAATATATCTGTCACGCCCAGCTGGAGTTGCCTGTAAGACTGCATATGGCACTCCAGCCCTAGACTCTTTCTATGTGACTACAGTACGTCTGTTCCTCCTGAACTCCATTTCCCAGTATGCCTCTCTCCTTCACAGCTGCTGCTTGTTAGGTTTATCATTCAATCACCTTCTCCACCTGTATAAGTACTGGTTTGTTTGTCTGTCAGGTTGCCGATCATTGCGTGTGTATTTTTCCACCTCTGTAAGCGTTCTCCCTTGTCTCTCTGTTTTTGTGTTTGTTTCTGGATTTACCGTTGCCAACTTCTGCTCCATTCCCTGACATCTCTCTTGCTCTACCTCTGACAACTCTGTATGCTGGTGATCGACGCTGCCTGTTTGAACTCTGCCTTGTAGGTTTGTTATTAAAGAATACTTTGCACATGGATCCACATGCTTCACGTCCGTTTCATAACAATATCTATTTTTATTTAATCTCTGTTGTCATAAATAAGAACTAATGCAAAAATAAGAAATACAAGAATAGAGGCAAGACACTCCTTGAATTGAAATTTTGTAGCTCAAAATCAACTCACGCACAGTCCGACAAGCATTTACATAAAAAATGATGCAAAATACTTATTGTGTACTTGTTATTATTTTATACCTGCTTATATTTACAGTACTTGCTTACAATTGAATGGGTGACTAGATTAAATGCTTAGTGTAAGTGCATAGAAGACTAAAAAGTTTGCATGTTTCCAAGATGGTGGGCAGGAACTGGAGCGAGTGGGAAGTGGGCAGGAATTGGAGCTGGTTTGCTGAATTAGTCATGAACCCAGAAACAAAGACTGCATAATAACATATGGCTTCATTGGCGTATGAGTGAATGGGAAAGAATGCAAATAAAAAGGATTCAGAAGGCAACTGAAATTTTAATCATAACCCATATGTTGTGTTCCTCACAACTAGTTTTTAGTAAATGTGAAATATATGAAAGTGTACAGTGGGAATCTATATTATATTCAATAAGACAATCTCTTGGTAGAGCTCAAAAATACAGTGCCGTAATATTACTGATGGACTGCACTGACCCTATCAGACAAAGCTTCATAGTTCTGTTCTTTTGTTGAGTTCCTTTATATAAGTAATACTTTTTTGCAACATCTAAACTGAACTGACTTGAGCTGAATAATAATATAATTTTCTTCTGCTCAAAGCAGAATTAAACTTGTTTCATAATTGATTACACAGTTACTGAACAAAACCAACAGTGAACTGACTGAGGCAGAATAATGACTCTTATTGTTATTCATTCATTCATTCAACTTTATTTATAAAGCACTTTACAACCACCAAGCAGCAGACCAAAGTGCTGAACAGAAAAATAAGAATAAAAAACACAAGGTTCATAATACACATTTAAAACAAAGGTAAGGCTGCACACTTAGGGCATACATATAC
>JAUMHR010000029.1:402604-429881 GCA_032361145.1 Enteromius fasciolatus
TAATTATTAAAAATGGAGTCAGATTAAAACCGAGGTAATCTTAAAATATAAAAATACCAGTAAAATTAAATGTAAAATTTAAGATTAAAGAACAAAAGCCAGAAATTCCATAGGAGCACTTCTCCGTAGCAGCTGGAAAGGTGAGACACGTATCCGCCCCAAAAAAGGCGGCCTTACAGCCAAATATCGTTTGCAGAGGGTTCCAGTCTGCCAAAAACCATGCTGAGGGCATAACCTAATTGGCCAACAGGCAAGCATCCAATTGCCTGGGCAATGTGAGGGAAACATCTCGATGAGTGTAGGTGCTATATGTGAAGGTGCTGTGGCGGGCTCTAGACCAGTTGTTAGATCATAAAACTCTGTAACATTTCTAAATAAACTTGAGCAGGCCTGTCAGGACATATATGTACTGTATATGGGTTAAGTTATTGCATGTCAGTTCCACCATGCAGAACATTTTCAAAAATAGCTTCAGGCTTGGTTCATGAGTCTCCATATTACACCATATTCCCCTGTCCTCGATTAAGCAGAATAATAATACACTACATGAAGGTGTAAGGTTTGCGATGACAATTTCAAAGAAATGTTAAGCCTGAATTCCTCATGCCAAAAGGTTTTGTGTGTATAAATATATATAATTAAGATCCCAGTGTAAAACAGAAATCTTGCAAATTCAGTAAATTGATTTTGTCATTAAGAACCAATTTTATTGTTTAAAAAATTGTGAAAAAGTGTAATGGCCATCTAATAAATCGAGCAATAAATCATTTAGCATATTAGAAGGATAAAGGATCATGTGACAGAGAAGACTGTATAATGATGTTAAAAAAACTAAAATCTTTTTTATTATTATTATTTTTTACTTATTTTATTTTTTGAATGCATAAAAAACACATTTAATAATATAAAGAGTAATATTTTATAATACTTGAATGGTAATTGTCACAAAACGCCGGCGATCGCTCTTCAGCGGCAACTAGAACTCGGAGGCTAAGATACTCAAACTGACATTTATTTAAGAAACACGATCGACAAGAGCTGAACCAACGATACACACAGTGCTGAAACATTAACATCTGACAACTGGGCATTTCACAAGACATGGTATTTATACAAACATAATTAGGACATAATTAGAGACACCTGGGCAACATGACTGGCAGGGAGTGAGAGACTGATTAGGGAGGCGGAGTTACAAACGAGGGAAGACATGGGGATACAAAAGGTGAAAGCACATGGGAGACAGCAGGTAAACAAACAGGCACATGGACACATAAAGACAAAGACAGGGCACGCCTACAGCGTGACAGCAATTGTATATTTTCACTTTTTTAAATGGATGTGCATCCAGTAATTATATTAACCTCTATATCTCAGCAGAACATTTCAAAATGAAATAACCATTTCAAACATAATTGAAGTTGCTGTTTCAGCTGAAAGCCTACACACTTGTCCTGTTTTAGTCTTGCTATCTTTCAGTTTCTTTCAGGGATGCCTCATAAATTATTTTCTTTGGAAAAATGGATCAAAGAAGACAGGTTGGTTGGGAAATAAAAGTGGCAGAAAAAAGAATCCCCACAGTACTGTACTTTTTCTGATTACACAATATTATTATTATTACTGTTGCACCCCTGAATATCAGTTTGCTGTCATACAGAAAAGAAAATGCTGCCAACATTACATTACTAGTTTCTATACAGTTTTGGGTTTCACTTTATTTTGATGGTCCCTTTAAAGCACAGGTGGTATCTCTCTCAGCGTGACTTCAACCCCCTCTGCCCAGTCAGGGCACTGAGAGCCTATGTTGAGCGGACAGCAGCCTTTAGGCGTTCTGACCAGCTGTTTGTGTGCTTTGGAGTCTGCTCTAAAGGCCTACCGGTCTCGAAACAGAGGCTTTCTAAGTGGGTTGTAAACGCTATTTCATTAGTATACTCTTCAGTGGGCCAGGAATGCCCCATGGGAGTAAAAGCTCATTCCACTAAAGCCACTGCGTCATCCTGGCCGTGGTCTAGTGGGATTCCCCTGTCAGAGATGTGTGATGCGGCCGGCTGGTTCTCGCCGTCCACTTTTGCCAGGTTTTATAATCTGGACATCCCGGCATAACATGGATACCGTTGCACCCCAATCCGCGAATAAAGCATCATAAGTGTACTATCAACTCGCTGTGCTGACTGCCATGCACTCAAACACTGAACTTAGGCTACACACCTTTATGTCTTAAAGGACTCGCTGAGTTGGCTGCCATTCACCCCAACCGCGAGTTTTCAGTTGCGCCTGTTTAAAGGGTTAATTTCTATGCTTCGCACTTGGCCATTACCCCAATCCGCGGACTTAGGCTCTATGTGTCTGTTTATTTACTGCATTGACGGCACACGCTCAACGCTCCAAACAGTACCGACATGGCAAAAAACAGACCGTTGTCTCAGTCAGTGTCATGAACTTCTCGAGGTACGGCCCCCCTCGGGATCAGTTCTTCTCCGTCCTCTGCCAACTTTCCAAAAAGTGTTCACCCAAGCATGTCACGCGAAATGTAGTTAAACTAGTAGCGTCACTACTTCTAGCGGTGCTACTGCCCATCACTGGTTTTCACTGCGTGATTAAATAAGACTTCAGTTAGGAGGAAAAAGGAGTTTTTCCCATAGTGTGTTAGCAGACGCAGTACTCATTCCCGTGTCTCAGGGACCCTAGGTTACGGAAGTAACCTGTACGTTTAGTGTATGCAATTAAATGATTGCCCAAATGCATGCTACAGTAAGTCACACAGACTGAAAGAGTTTTGAAAAAAATATTTTCTAAACTGCAGTTCAAGAAATGTTATTGTGAGAGCAAGACAGGCATGACGATCTCTGTACAGACATAATGTAGCACTGACCTGAAAGGACTGTAGAAATGAGTTGAAGTATATGAACACAATTTGAGATATGTCATCCTCGCCTGGGTTGACAAAGAACAGCATGTATGTGATACCAAGTAAAGGCAGAAGCACTAGGGTTGCCTTTACTGCTTTCCTGCAGTCACAGAAAGAGAGAAAATGGAACAGAGAAGGAGAGGGGGGGGGAAAGTAATTAGATTTATGGCATGTAACTGATTTGACATATTCCCTAACTTCAATTTTGGAGTCTTATTACTTTTTAAAATATTAAGAAAATGTATTATGTAACTATTAGCCGTGACAGTGATAACAAACACGTGGGTCCGTGTTTTAATGATGTGTTTTAGCACAGTCTGGATCAGCCTTCTCTTTTAGACAAAATAAATCCTTTTGTGGGAGCTTTGAGCTTTTTTAACTCTGCAGGTCTTATGCACAAGCAGCTACACATAGAAACAGCATCATATGGCCTCTTTAAAACTGTATATACAGTGTAATATTTCAACATCTGAAGGTTAAGTACATCAAAGGTATAGAAACATGGACTTCCTGCTCTTCCTGTGATCAGGTGTGAACTGCAGACCAGCAGCTGAATTCTGATTATTTTCGCTATAATGACTGTGTGCCAGAGACGTCATGCTCCAATAAGCTCTTCAAATGGAATAATTTCCATTCCATTCCAAACCATTCCAAACTCCTGTTCCACTTAAACATAATATTTTTTCTACAATGTATCACTTGGCCTCTTATTGAATGTGACAACAAGATATGGCTGTGATGGACAATAAGCCAGCAGCAGCTCTAATATTGTAGATATACTGCAATTTTTAAAGCTAGGAAAATCAGACTGATATTTCAGTGAAATAAATCGCTGTGCTTGTGTTACTTCTACTTCAGTCTCGCACAGTTCTTGCTGACACTTCTCTTTCTGTGTCATCGTGCTGCTTCAGAGCTGCCTCTTTCAAATCTTGCCATATTTACATAAGTACATTGAAGACACCTCTTATTTTTAGGTGAACTAGCCCTTTAAACATACCCATACCACCAAACCAGTTGTGTTTTACAGTACAATATGAACACAATAAGTACATTGTACTTATTTTCTGATGTAAGTAGACATTGTTTTTTTCCACCTAATACTGTAAAAGTTTGACCAAGTTAATAAATTGAAATACAAAGTGTATGCAATGGAAAATATTGTACGATTAAAGGTGTCTTATACATATTTGTTGTAGTATGCATACTGATATAGCCTAAAAAGTAACTTGAAATAAAGTAATGACATCATCTGAACTACTGTAGCTATACCTTGATTTTTATTAAAATGACACCACTAGTGCATCTTTCCCTTAATGTCAAAGTATTACAGTTTGTGTAAGGAATATGAAAGGCTGTGTATGCTGGGTTGAAAACGTCAAACAATAATAGCAGTAACTAATGATATGAAGTATTCTTCTGAAGCAAAACAAGAAGAAAAAAAAACGTGCTGTCATCCACTCTGCCAATATTGTATGGCAAGTTTGCCACAGGTTAAGGACAAGTCATTGTTTTCTTCAGGAAAATGTAAAAATATTGTTAAAGTTAGTAAGTAAGGGATCTAATGAACTCCAACTCCATGAAATCCAAGCAACAATGAAATCCTAACTTTTTTGAGAGAAGAGGATTAATTATACATAAGCCTGTCCTCAAGACTCTCACTCACTCCATTAACACGTAGCAAATCAAGTGAAACGCTACAACAAAGTTTGCAAATGCATTCTCAGCAAACTTAGATGAAAGGTCTCATTTTATTCCCTACTCTCACTGAAGTATTGCCCTGAGATACAGTCACACATTAGGAAGTCATGCTTTTAGGTCAAAAGTTTTAAAACCTAAAATTGTAGACTAACATAGAGGAAAAACTGAAACTTTAAAACCTCAATCCTCAAAACCAAGTAACCTTAGGTGACATGACAACACAAACGTGTATAAAGATAAAGATAAGCTTTTTTTGATCAGATAATGGGTTTAGTGTCTATAGTGGCATACAGTCAAATCTAGATCACAGTACAAGATTAACGACTTTTAAGCAGGTAGGAAGGTGCTGTTTTCCTTGATTTGGTACACTAAAACACAACAGCATTTTAACTTCAGAGTTAATGCAATGAAATGGATTGAGCTGCATCTGATTATTAGTAAACAGTGCATTGAAACCTTTATCATCATCGGGGTTCCTCAGGGATCTATTGTTGGGCCTCTTTAGTTTGTACCTAAATGATCTTCTAGAAGATTGTCCTGATGTAAATATTCAAATATATGCAGATGACACTGGGATACATATACACGCTAAAATTAGAGAATAGGTGGTACTCAAATTGGAAATTTGAAAAAAACTCTAATTGGCTTAAGCCCAAAACTGCAAAAATGTCTCTACAGATGCCAGTAAAATGTACCTGAATTTAGTGATTGTTTTTCACATTGTAATATTTCATATTTCATCATGGTCACAAGCAAGAAAGTGCCACAAATGTTGAAACTACACGAGGGTAAATAAATAATGACAGGGTATTAATTTTTAGGAGAACTGTTCCTCTACTGAACATTGAAACAGGATTTAATTTAGCCTGAGCAAACACATTTTTACTGTTCTTGCTCATCACAGTAATAGTAGCAATAGTTAGAAAGATCTTTACCTGTATTGTATTGTTTCAGATGTGGTCGAGGCCCTCAGCTTTGTCATTAAAATGCGGACAATGTTGAAAAGAAACACAAAATTTATCTATATCGGAGAGAAAGAAAAGATGTAGGTCAGGGATTATGCATTTTCTCTTAATAGTTTGATGCTTCTGCACATAACATAAAGACATCTGAAGAGCTCATAAAGACACTAGGTTTTGCCCCTGCAGAATGGTTTACATTAAATACTGTTATTATGATGCTATCACATGAAGAAGATATCAAAAATAGAACAGATTCAGCTTCTTAGCTAGCAACAAGTCAAGTGCTCATCTAAAAACTGCAGACATTGCTATCATATTAAAAGCTGATATCCTGGAAAGCACTGGCTTAATATTTGCTTATATATGTTAATATTTCTTCCAAATTGCATTGGTTATTGCATTTACATTGCATCTCTTTGTAATGGTTTAAGAGGTAATTTTGTTCATTTTCTTTCAAATTGGTCACTGTTTCTCTATTTGCTGGAGAAACTGACAACCACAAATCAGAGGTAAGCAATAAAATAAATAATACTTACAAGAAGAACTAAAATCACAGGCCCCTGATAAATGTAGTCTATGTACTTCCCAGGTTCCTTGCCAAACCAGCATCTGAAACAAAAGAAATTCTCTTCAATGCCCATATCCTTCCTGTCCCTTATTAGTCAAAATTGACACTGTTACACTTACACTTTACAGTACTAAAAAGTTGGACAATCAGTCTCAAGAAGTATTAAAATAGTACACATTAAGGTATACAACAGTTGTTAAAGGTGTCCTAAAACAAGAACACATTTTGACTACTGTATACTTTAGTACTATTCCTAAAACTCTAGTTGAATTATATCTGAGTCACCTCATATCTGCATACAGTAGCAATTCACTAAAAACAATTTAAAACAATACAGCATTGGCTGTGTTTTTTACAGTGTCATTGTCACAAACAGATTATTTTGTGTCCTTGTTACAGTGCGATTATACATTTAAGTACTTAGCAATATTAATTAACGGCATGTACTTACTATATGGTAGGGTTACTTGTATGTAATTATGCATCATTTATTGTTATTATAATAGTAAGTACATGTAACAAGGACAACTTAAAAAATTGTTACAGATTTTTAACATTAGATAAAACCGATTAAAATTTCTTATTCTGACTATTTTTTTAGTTTTATAAACATTTAATCTGAAGATTGCACTAATTTCCAAGTATTCTAATCACAGATGATTCAGCATTTTTACACTCTAACCATAAGCATTTCTTTCTGCAAATCAGCAACTTACTGTTCGTTTTCATTGTAAAGTTTTCCAATGGCCCACGCTATAATTATCGGACACGGTATACCTGAAAGAGAGAAGATTGTGTACAATGACAAATCACACTTCAACTGAAGAAAACATGAAAATGAAACATTGTTTTCCCAGCTGGTTTTTATCTATTGAAATGTACTAAACAGCTGTGTAATTTTTGTGTAAAATATTTCAGTGCAAAAAGCTTTTTATACCCCCAACCACCCACAACTTAATCAGGCACTAAATGCACTGAACCTGTGCTGTGGGACGTTTGTGTGATTTTTCATATGCACCTCGTTCACAAATGTCATCACTATTTGCCTGCCACAATTAACACTGAGCTATTACTGCCCACAGAAAGATGGATGAACAGAAATGCATTTGAAAATGTGTACATGCATTTCTTTTGATCATGGCATTCATCAAAAGATGATCGAATGACAGAAGAGTGTTAAACACTGGCACTTTTTACATTTGCAATCTGATCATTTTACCCTGCTGATTACAAGAAATACAGTTTTCAGCTTATTTAGGCCAATACATAGTATAAACTTGCATGAAAATAAATAATGATATCAGAGGGGAACAATTCGCTATTGCATTTTTAATCTCTAAATTGAACAAAATCATTCTCTGAAGTGTTTGATCACACACACTGTAGGTCAGTCTTATTTCAACAAAGCCACGTTAAACAAACTGTTGTTTGACAATATTAAACAGCCTTTTATTATTAACAGTCAGCTTCTATTCTGACCAGTAGTCAAGAAACACAGCAGGGGTCGTGATGATTACAGCTTTAAGAGTGCTCTAAAAAACAGCTCACTCAAAGCGAATCTCATGTTTAAAGTTATGTCAAATTAAATTTAATTTGGATGTGACTGAAAAGTGGGCGAGTTGTTTGCTTTGTAATTAATAGCTCCATTTCCACTAATTTGTTTGACTAATTCATGCCAATTTACAAAGATGATAGGCAGGCATTATGACACAGCAGGGCTAATGAACCGATAGCATGATTGAAACATTGCCTCCTCCCTCCCTCATTGACCTTTTGCCTGTATCTCCCACATTCAAACAACGCTACACAAGCTATACAATAATACTGCAACATCATTCAGTTTTTTATTTATTTATTTTTTTTGCTTTTTTGCCTCCTCAGAGAAAATCCCCCTCCTCTATGCCAAAAAAGAAACAGCAGAAACTATTTGGTTGAAGGCAATTGATGTCAATAGTGGCATTTTGTCTTATCTGCTGAGCCAGTCCCATTAAATCTGATACAGTATGTGACCATTGCATTCGACAACTTGCTGTTAATAAGATATTTAAATTAGTATGAGTTGTCATGGAAGAAATCACAGTGAAGGAGATACGTCTAGTGTTTGGGTGACTATTACTTATGCACTCTGCAATCAAACAGTATCCTTCTGCACTCCTCTCAATGAGGGTGAATCTGAGCTTTCTGGATAGTAAGATTCAGCTGGGCCGCTGCCCTCTGGGAAAGTGTCCCAAGCCTTCCACCGTGTCCTAAAACCTCAAGGTTGGACAGTTGGTTTCTCAGATTGGCCTGTGTCGGTTTTCAGCATCACACCTTCACGGAGGTGCAAGAGGAGCTGACCAGGTCTTGGATGGCACCTTTTACTGCCATAAATCTACTGCTAGCCCCTCCTCCCTCACCAACACCCTGGCATATACTGGAGATGGCACAGAGAGTCACAGACGTACCGAACCCAGACCACACTCATACTGTGTCACCAGCAGGCAGCAGCGACTGGTTTGAGAGCATCATCAAAGCCCCAGCAGTGGAATCAGATAAGCGTTGCACCCCACACTCAGACCCCTCTTCGGGTTTGCCAATGAGCCATTTGAGCTAAGTCACTATGTTCCACATCGCTGCTCCACTGCAGATACATCAGTGGTTCTGCCGGTCCCACTTGTCCGATACCTGGGTGCCTGGCTAATGCTACTCAGCCCATCTCACTGGTTCTTGTGGACCGGCATCCCCCCAAGTTCAGGACATCCATATGTGTAAGTTCTTCTGAAACCTCCTTCAGAAAGAATGGAATGGGTAAGTTTTCCCAGTGTTATCCAATCTCACTAAGTAGGTAGAGCAACAACAACAGTGACTGGTCTTCGTGTTGCGAGCCCCAGTCTACATCAAAAGCTTGCACAGAATACTGAACGTTTCAGAATCCATGGTGCTTTGGTAGGGATCCCCAAGTTTTTGGTAATTGACGTGATGCAGAGAGTGGCGGGTCAAAACAGAACGTCTCAATTACATGTGTGACCCTCATTCCCAGCTGAAGGGGAACAAAGACATCCCATCTGTGCCACCGCTGAGCGTTTTTTAAGCATAGTTGTCAGTACTGAAATTTTTTGTTTACAGTCTAGATGTGCTTAGCTGCACTGGTGGACTGCTGCTTGCAGACAGCTCTGAAAACCCACATAATCCTCTTGTTACACAGACAGAGAATGCTGTGAATGTCACAAGTCCTTGGAATGCCATTTAACGTTTTTAATAAAACAATAATAATTTGGTAATGCATGCCTCCAAATGTTTAGCTCTTGTGTAGCTGTATAGCTCTTCACAATAATCTGTACTGCACTTTAAATACTTCAGAACATTTAATTGCACTATTGAAAGAATCTTTTAAATGCTTAATGAAAGACAATCTGTTAAGACAGTGAAATTCAATCATTTTCAGAATGCCAGTTGTGTTAGATTAGGTTGCGTTTCTAAATATAAAGAGCTCAGATATTTAAAATATCATATTGCATGTAATAAAACTATAGAACATGAAATGAGAAATGGGAGCATTTTATAATTAGTATGACCTGTGTGACATTTCATCTCAATCCAATCAATACCTGAGTTCAGCAAATGTCATCACAATTAAATTGTCTGCAATTAAGCTGATATTTTGAAGAATGTCAGTATCCAAACAGTTACTTATGCAATATAGGGGGAAAATACTATAGATGTCAATGGCTAACATCAACCGTTTATTTACAAACCTTTTGTGTTCAACAAAAGAAAGACTCATAGAGGTTTATCACAACATGTGGGTGAATGAATTGTGACAGAATTGTTATTTTGGAGTGAATTATGCCTTTAATCAGTGGTATACTGAGACTGAGTTGAAATAAGACACTGAGTGGTTGAAATTACTCTTTCAGCCTATCTTTTTCGATATTCGGTTCCTTTTTGGAAATTGCAGCCTTGCAGGACAACCCCAGTCCTGAATGGAAAGAATGTGCCTTGTGCAACAATACCAGGTCAATCTCCTCAAATATATGGTTGAGGAATATATGTGCTGGCAGGACTTCAGAGGCAGTCAAAGAGCTTGTGCCACACTTATGCCACTTGACTGCAGTGTTTGCTGAACTTCACTCTAACAAAACGGTTTCAGAATGATGATGCAGAAACACATCATGACTCATATTCGAGCAGGAGACTGGTTTGTTATATTCTGAAAGATGCAGAAGATTTTCATGTTTTAATCATTTAGAAACACAAGAACTTCCTCAGGTTTCCTCTGGCGGAAAATCTTTCGAATTTTAGGTTCTTCCTTTTAGTCTGGCCGCTTCTGACTCAACTTTGACTCCAGGGCTTGTGTGTCATGAATTAACTCAATGATCTACCAAAAGAGTCTTTGGTGTCTCAGCATTTGGACCTTGTTATATATTGCCTTCAAAGACTGGCTATCAAGCTAAACATATGCTAAGTTACTAAATAGAAACCCAAAAGTTGATGCTTCAGAAACCACAGAACACAATCATATAGTGATTGGTTTACTAGTTAGAGTACACTCAAGTTTCACAATATTACATCACGCTTTAAAATATGATGATATTTACATATTTATCTCACATAATTTTGTCTCATAAGAAATGTATTTATCATCTAAGATTGTACAGATTGCCATCTTTTGGGTTAATAGCCACTTGCATTATATAGACTTACAGAGATGGATTATTTTCCTTTTTAGGAGACATATCATGCGATTTAAAATGTGCTCTTCTCTTCAGGGTGTTACAAGATATTTGTACATAAATAAGATCAGCTGCAAGGACTAAAGTCTCAAAACCAAAGAGATATTCTTGAGAATTAAGGCTTGACTACTTTTCTAAAACTGCCTTAAAAAAGGTGGAGCTATTATTCTCGCAGTAGTGTTGCTGTCGCCGCCATGTTCAGGAGACACCGTGTTTCATTGTGAAAAGTGGTTAAGTAGTATTTACAACATTGATCTTGAACAGTTCAACCCAAATTTCTTGAGAAATAGCAAATTTGACGCCAAAAGGAACAAGAGACACAAAGCTGTAGTGCAATGAAACCTGGCTATTTTTGACTTTTAACTAATAACGTTAGATTCAGAGCACTAGAGTCAAACAGTACCCAGTTTTCACCCGACATCGGTCAATTTGAATTTAGTCAAAAAATGCAATATTTTATGAACACATTAGTATATCCTTACAGAATTTGCCATGTGTCACTGCCAAAGTGCCCCGAAGGAACCTGAGAAGTTTGAATCTGGTGCTCCTAGTTACCAAAAATAAAAAATATAAATTTTTAAAACTTTTGATTTTGTTCAGATATTTTCACAGGAACCATCTAGAGCGCAGCGATACCAAATCCCTCAGTTTTAATTTAGCACATTAACAATTTTAGCAAACTTTTTCGAGGCTGTTCACTGATTGGGATAAAAGCATAATAACATATTTGGTTTACTTTAAAGAAGACTTTATAGAAGTCAAAGCTGAGGATAGCAAGTTTTAAGTGCTCATTATATTTATTCTTTTCACTACATCTGACACACATGTAAGGGACACAGAAAAAAGGGCTTTTCACAGGCTATCAACAAACAGTGTTAGCTGATAAGCTATGTTAGCTTCGAAGCTCTCTGTGGCATCAAGCCGAAAGTGTGTCCTCTACGTGAAATATTAAGTACCTTTGCAATGCCCAGTTGTGATATATTCACAAGAATCACATAAAAAATGTTCCAAAAAGAATAGCAGACTACATTTCAGCTTTCTTATTCAATGCAAATTGCAAATGATTAGACCTTTTAAAGCAAGCAGACTCGTGTAGAGAAATCAACTCACACCATCCAATGAAGAGGAAGACCCATTTTCGAAGCTTGTCTGTGGAATATGTCATCACAATAGCCGTGTGAAGATAGCAGCCCTCCACAAACATCCAGAAAAAATTGGTCACCACAAAGTAATTATAGATTGTTGTTATAAGACGACACCAGGGCTGTACAGAGAGAAAGGGAAGGGTGTTAATTGAGGTGAATATAAGGATGTTTTACAACACTACAAACCTTTTACAGACTTAATGCTAAAAAAAACCTTTCAATAGGTCATAAAACACTTTAAAATGTGTTTTATAAGGTGTATAACTTGAATATAAGGAAACAACATCAGTTGATTTTTTTTGCTTGTTAGACTGTAGACAGTTCTACAGTTTAAATTAGCATTGTATGCTAGAAACATTTACAAAATGGAGTACGTTTGACTTTTGATCTCTTTTCTTCACTGCCAATTACTATTTCAAGCCTGAAAAAAAAGGCTGCAAGACTGTAATGAGACACTAGATACCAGCAGACTAAAACGAAACTAAAGTGTGTTACAGAGGCAAAATACCCCATTCAGCAATACAGTAATACTATATTGGTGAGGAATCGGTTGGTAACTTTATAAATGTAAATGTTAGAAACCTTCTGGGTTTATACAGGCTAAGTACTGTAAGTTTAGAAGTGTTTCATACCTCATTCGTCTCATAAATGTTTTCATCAATCAGTTGAAGCAAAAACCACATTACATTCCTCAGAATGAAAGTCGTAATTAAGTTCCAGTGGATTATGTTGCGAAGGCATCGGATGCTCCTTGAATTTAAAAAGATAAATCAATGAAACAATCATTTTCAGCAATTACACTGTGACACAGTTTTAGCATTGCATGAGCTGATTAAGGACTTACATATGCATGAACATGAAAATATGGAGCCAGGGAGAGAGTTAGCAACGAAAACATTACGAATTCTGAATGTGTGTTTAAAGAAATGCTCAGGAGCACTTTCTATGAAGCCTGCATATTTAAAGTTTATGTGTTGAATGTATTGATATTTTATTGAATTATTGATATTCAATGTTCTTTTCATGCATCAACTTCATGCACCTGAGGAGAGGAAATACTGGGACTGTGGTGTTATCAAAATGAAGCTGTTTGTTTGAGCATTACATCAGCAGCCTTAGCTCATGCAATTCGTGTAAATAATGACAGAAACTGTGTATACATGAAGTTTTGTTCATTTTCATAATATATCAACTTTTCCTTCATTGAATGTAATTTTCCTGCATTAATTTGAAACGCAGCCTTCGCACAAGGTATTACTCACTCACTACACTCTCACAAATAAAGATTGCAAAAGGGACTCAGTATCCACTAAAAAGGTCTAAAACTCAGCACACTTATGCATTTCAGCCTTCAGCTTCCTCAGAGCGCAATGCATTTATAACTTTTTTTTTGTGTAATAGTTGTTTCAAACCCAACCAAAAAGCACCTTCTTTGATTACTTCACAAGGTCCTTAATCAGCAAGTAGCTCTTGAAGATGTCTCCTATAATCTGTTGAAATATGTACACTTTAAGTACTAATATGTACATTTTAAGGTACTAAATGTACCATTTGAAAGGTACAGCCTCAGTGACGTATTTCTGAGAGTGTATAGTGCTGAAAATACACCAACGCACTTACCTCAAGCACAGAAAGAGAATGAAGGCGATAACAAGAGCTCCAACTGATATACAGTGGCCAAAGTAATTGATGATAAGGGCTATCTTGTAGTGCATGGGGTACTTCCTCTGTAAGACGGATATAAAAAAAAGGGTAAAGCAGGAACTAATAATGAATTATTGCAATTATGGCACAAATCAATAGTTGTTACTCTGTGAAGGATATTTTATGCAAGCTTCTAAAAGACTAGAAACAGATTAATCTCTATATTTCTCATGAGTCCTTGAATGAGGTCACGAAACTGTGACAAAGCACTGAAAGTGCATTGTCATTTTGCATAACGCTTGCACGCAGAAGTCACGTGAAATGAGAAGTTAGATAAAGACTATATATCAGTTGCACAGCATTCAATGCTATATGCTATTTTTTTAATGTCAAATAACTCCACACATTACTCATGCAATGCGTGAGAAAGAAAGTAGGTTTTATTGCACATTTACCCACCTTTTCCTCTAAAATGGGCTCACAGTTGGAGTAGTTACTTTTCAGTGCCCACGTACCATTGTCCAGACACTCTCTGTATGCGATTCCTGCAGAGACAAGAATAAATGCTCTTAAAGACCAGAAAGGTGCCTTTTTAGTTTCTGTGTATCTCCTGAAATATTTCATTGTTCAGCGCTAAAGTTCAATAAAGGGACTTTGCTTTGAAGAAAACTGAATGCACGTGTATAATAGAAAACAGCTTGATGGAACCGGCTCATTTAAAGTTGTACCCTATTTCAAGGGCTGCTGGCTCGGTCTAGAGTAAACCTTCCTGTTAAGAGTTCACCTATGTGATATGTTGTTTTCCATTTGGGTATTTGAGCATGTAATATGCAAATGCACAGAAGGATTTACTTTATTTTGTATGTTAATTTAAATATCTCAGGAAATCCAGCTTGCGTTGCGCTACCATTTTTTCCCACTTCTTTTCCAAGCTGCACTTGTGAACTTAATAAATTAGATTTTTCGAAATCCTGTTAATATGCAGCATCTCATTATCATGGCAATTTTAACAGAGACTTCAGAATTCATAGTCAGCTCTTTTTATCCATACTGTATGAAGAAGTCACTTCCTTTAAATATTTTTTTCAGCTTGATTGATTTATTCATTCATTTGTATTTATTAATTTGCAAACTGATTGCAAACTGACGGCAAGGCAATACATTTATGGCAAAAGCACTGATGTGGTAACTAAGAAAGATAAGACAGTAAATTATATATTATTTAATAAAAAAACATCCATAAGACAACCAAACCAGCTGTCAGAAAAACTGCAGCCTGCAACTAACACCCAGAACCAGTCCCCTTGTTCCCAGATCAGACACACTGACTGCTTTACAAGCCAAAAGGAATATAGAGTGTGTTTAACTATCATTCTAAAACCTGACAATTAAATCCTTATAACTCTGTACATTATATACAATCAGTTCAGAAATATACAAGCACACAGCAATCCAAGCAAACATCAAATATTCCCATTTCACGATTTTCCTCTTCATTTTGTATTAACGTCATTTGTAACCTGTATTAGTCCTCTGCAAACTCCTTTACATCTTAGTATTATTGGTTATTATTTAAATTATTAGTTTTCCCACTAAAACATATTTTAAACATATTATAATCACACAATCTCATTAACAAATATCAATTTGGTACATCTATTTTAATGGCCTAGGGAATTAGAAAAAAAGGCAGTCCTCTAAAACTATTGATGAATACATTAATAAACTATAAATGAGACTGACCACAAATAATAAAAAAAGAAATAAAACTAAATAAATGTGATGAAGACCAGCTTTCAGTCAAATAGCTTTTGAGTCCATCATTCTGTGTGTCTCTCACTATTGTGGGACAGTATTTGTCTAAAAATGGGTTTTGAGTCACAGTGTCCCTCTTTCAGTTGTATAAAAGGGCATGAAAAATCAATTTCCATAAATTTCACTGCATCTTTTGACACATATGAGAAATTGAACTACGCAGACATCCTGCAAGTTTCATATTGTAGCTTAAAAAAGCCAACAACCAATTAAGCTCCAAAAATGGCTGATTTGGATATTGTATTATCCAACACCCACTGCATTCAGTCACTTTTTTCCCTGTATGTAGATGTCCTGTATTTCCTGTATGTACATTTCCTAGTGGCTATAATGGTTTTATAAACTGTACTGATGTGTAAACGATCACTGCTGATATGGATGGTAAAGCTAAGATATCATTTTGATTTGACTAGTGCTTGTTGTTAAAAACGTTACATTCCCCTGCTGGAGAGTGTATGAATTACAGCTGTGCTTCTCATTTAAATCACTGTAAATATACAAAGATGACTCATTCGTGCATCCATATACTCATGTCTTTGTTTACAGACAAATTGCATTTTAAATGATCTGTCCTGTCTTGTTTGCACTCAAGATGGGCAACATGTGAGTGCCACAGACACCGTATTCACTCATATTTGTTGTCAATCCTTTATTTGCATCGCTAATATTAAAATATCTTTCAGTTGTATTAATGTGCCCATATTGAAGTTTTTTGTGGTATTTTTTTTATCAATGTGGTACATTTTGCCCTGGCCCAGAGGAGGTCTGAGCGAGCATGCCACCGCGAATTATAGTTTTATAAAGATAAAAAATAATCAGAAACAAGCAGGTGCTGATGACTTTATCTCCAGCTCAAACGACAGAATTTGTCTGTTCGATCTCTACCTCACATCTATGCCATATGTACATGTACAAGCTACTACTACATATACTGTAAAACATTTCTTTGGTGTAAAGCTGCTTTGCAATGATATGTAACATGAAAAGCGCTATAAAAATAAATTTGAATTGAATTGAATTAACAATGCAGATCATAAATTCATTATTTGTGTAAGGTCTTTGCATGTTTAGTGAACACGTTGTGGCTGATTACACTTACTGTACATGTTCTGTTACATAACTGATAAAAAGAAGAAAAAAAACATAAGATCTGTACAAAACCAGTTAACATTTGAAAGGTAAGATTTACAGACATTTTTACTAAGGATACCAAGTACCTGTTAAGAGTATGTTTATAGTCTGTGCAGCTGGATGGTTAAGCTCCTGAAAAATCAATAATAATGATTTCTTTTTTTTTTTTTATGTCACAGAAAAAAAAGAAACCATCACTGATATCTGACTCAAACCTAATAATAGAAGACCTGTCCAGAGTTGAAGCTGGAAAGAAAATGAGCTAGGTTTCAGCATATCTGAGCCTGTCTGATACAAAGGACTCTCTGATGTGTATATTACAGACTGTAGTTGCTACACATCATATTACAACAACAAATACCAGAAGAACCAGACCAAAGTGAGTGTAGATTGAGTGTTCAGTATTGCAATAATTCACTTGCTTGATCCCAAAACAAACGTCTGAACAGATCTGACAGCAAACACTATGGTCCAGTAAGATGATGTTAATGCAAATCCTCTGAAGCATTGAGACAATCAAAAGAAAATCACAATCACTTCAGCTAAAGTTTCCATCATCCAGGATTTGTCTCCTGAGAAAATCAATGATTGACAGATAAACAGTTTTACATTCAGTTTAACAGCAGTGCAGAGGGAACATTCACCAGAACTGAGGATATGCATTTTAAACACTTACATTATGCTTTTTCTTCATCCAAATGCCTGAATGCATGCTGTTTTATAGCGTATTTATTAAATCTATGAATGTATATTCTTATTTCCAGGTAAATAAATTTATATTACAAGACCCCCTACCATCTAGTTTTGACATCCTTCGGAGAACCAAGCACTCTTCGTAAAGCAATCAGACCCCTAAACCCTCAACCCAATTCCCTCCCTGCAGTCCTAGATCAATTTAGATTAGTTTGTTTAGTTTGATTACATTTATGTTGGCGGTGTCTGAATTGGTAACCCATATTATTTTTGAGAAAACAGGATAAGCCTCATACAGTAGAAGCATCTCAAACAGCTGCAAAGTAATTTAATTCTATAAATAATTTTCTGTGTTTCAGAGGAAATATAGCAATCAGGATTCGATATTCCAGAAATGTGATACTGAATCAACTATTAACCATGACTTTTACATCAATAAACCCCTAATTTGTTAAGTTAATTCATAAGTAAGTTACTAAGATTAAGTAGGATTAAGGGATCTAAAACAAGCACATGCAGAAATATTAACAGTCAATATGCTAGTAACATGCATACTAAAAAAGCAAGTATATATTTGGTTTGAGTGTTAAAAGATGAGTATGGACTCTGGATGGACTTCAGCCAATCAGATACTGTTTTTACAGCTCTCTTATTTAGTCTTTGAGCGGCATTTATGGCTCAAGTGCCTTACTCAACTTATTGTTATTATGAGTGTAATAAATGGACCCTGACAGGGTGATCAAGACCCCAAAGCAGAGCAGTCTTCTATCACCCTAAACAGTGGCTTAATGTGCAATAACAACCACATTACATGGTCTATTACATGGCTACTTGCCACATGAGTAAATAATTTGGCAAGAAATATTGAGATTTTATTAGCTCTTTAAAGACAACGCCTCCGTGAGGAAAACGCAGTTCCTAACAAACAGCTTTGACCTTAGACAAAGGAACAAATTCAAGAAAGAAACCCCATTGTTAGGTATTCTGTCTGTTTTGGTTTCATTTTGCATATTCCTTGCTTTCCTTATTTGGTAGTTCCTGTCAATACACAGCATTACTATTGTCGGAGGTCATTATTCGGATTGTTGGAATAACAATCAGTTTTCCTTGATCTTTAGACAAATAAGAGTAACATATTTTGACCAAAAAAATAAAATAATAATAATTAATTAATTAAATATTTAATAGTTATATATTTAACTAAATTCATCCAAAATAATGGATGTAAACCATGTAAACAAAATGGTGCAGGATTTACGTTAATCTGAAAATATTAAGCTATGCATAAAGTAAAATAAGCTAACATTCCTGTAAAATGAAGTAGCTAGCATCAATCAAGCTTTTGACCATTAGAATCAGAATTGGCTTTATTCACCAGGTGTGTGCACACTCGAGGAATTTGTTGTGTTTTTTTTAAAAGGTTTATAAAATTAAGAGATCATTGTACTATTAAAACGTCCTGTAAGGTACAGAGCTTCAACTCCTCATTCCTCACGGCAAAATTAGCTTTGCTTAAACCAGGTTTAACAGACTGTGTGGAATGTGTGAGTCTGTGTTGTCACAATGGCCTAAAATACATTTGCATATGACTGTCACTTTAGAAAGACAGATGCTTGCCTTTATATCACTATATGCTTAGCCCCATTTGCTGGCTCTGTCAGTCACAAACAGCTGAGGATAGAAGAGGACAGAATAATGCATTAGTTAAGCATTAATTAATGGTTAATTTGTTCACAGTTAAGCCTTAGTTGAGTAAAAACACAACTTAACATTTTAATCATCAATTACTATTGTGTTTTTGCTCAACTAATGCTTAATTGTGAACAAATTAACCATTAATTAATGCTTAACTAATGCATTATTGTGACCCCCTATTCTGAAGTGTTACCAAGAGTCTTAAAGGAATGGTCACCCAAAAATGAAAGATTCTGTCATCATTTCCTCACCCTCGAGTAGTTTCAAAACTGTATGAAATTCTTTGTTCTGCCGAACACAAAGGAAGAGAAGGTTTGTAACCAGGCTGTTTTGGGTCACCATTGACTTCCACAGTATTTTGTTCCTACTATGGAAGTCATCTTCAGAGTACAAACTCTCTTCCTTTGTGAAGGCCAGTTCAGTCAAAGAGCTTACAAAATCATGAAGCAAGCATGATTAAGTCATAATATCTTCTGACTGTTCATGTCCTCACCTGCTCTGGAAGCATTTGCTTTCTTATCTCTGTTCTACAAAACTGATAAGATATTTCTATATATATATTTGTTAAATCTGCAATACCAATCTACCAGTAGCCAATCTTTCCTGGTATTTTTAGTCATAATATCCCGTGTGAGCTGTTCCTACCTATTCTCGTTTTGTCATTTTTCATCATTTCTTTATTGTTCTCTTCATTTTCATGGCTGAGTAAACCATTACAATGTTAACTTTAAGTATGAAACTATATACATACTATAAAACAATGATTATAAATTTTTAATTTCCATAGAAACAGAAGCAAAAAAGTCATATGTTTCTAATGAGTGGTTATAAGCAACTCTCTCCATCACAAGCATATCATTTTTAATGCATTGTTTTCATTTTTAACTCTTTTTGTTCTGTTTTCTTCCTCTATTAATTTAGGAAGTGTGACTGTCTGTGATTGACTCTAGAGTAATGTGTGCATTTGATATGCAGTAATTAAACATTTAATTTTTTGAACTGCTACACTCCTCTAATGAATAAGATTTTTATTATTTAACATATTATTACAGATGATTTTCAAAGAATGATTTTGACACCTTGTGCTCTGCATAGCGCATATCTCATTTTTGCAGCCCATGCATCATAACCCATGTTTCACAGACACACAGCCAGACACAGAGTTGCAAATTAATCAAATTGACTGGTTCACAGAATAGAGTAGACAACATGTTTTGCACACAATGTATAAATAGCGTGCTGAATAGGATGTAAAATCATGTCAATCAATCAACAACAGGGACGATTTAAATGATATTTTAATTTTGAAGTTCCCAAGTAAAAAAGGAATATATTTAAAATGTATTTCTTTCATACAAAGTATAGATCAAATCTAATTTTTGTTTTTGACAATATGTCACCGCAGTTGAAGAGCGATTCCTCCAGGTGCTGTCAAACTGAGTAGAAGTGATAACCAGATGATAAGTGTTATGAGATCATGACATCAAAAAGGAGTGATACTTTTAAAGTATATGAGGCTTTATACAACTCCCATACAATTTTATGATCAGTTAATTGTTCTGAGACCCTTTTTTCACATCGGTGCTGGCACATATTTTGGGAGAATCAAACACTCACTCCTCCACATCAACTGTACTCTTTAGAAGCTTCTTCACAATACATGCTTTCACATCTCTGCACTATTTTGCACATGGTAAATTGCACTTTATTGTCATAAACAGGTTTTTACTGACCTAAATAAATCATGTTCTCCAAACCTTCACTGTGGTATAAAAGAACAACAGAGATAAAGGAGACAACATTTACAGTTCCTACCAGAGAGAATAAAGGGCATAAAGAAACACTTATGTTTCTTTATGTCTTAACTTAACTGATTTAGTTTTTTGTAATATGTAAACATAGCAGACATCATAATACTTGATCACATGCTAAACACTACATCTGCAGCACACATGTAATGATCAAGCAAAATTGCTTTCATCATTGGCGTTAGCACATTAACGAATATTTCATGTAGCCATAGCTTAACAACAAGGTCTACACTTCACCATGATGGTAACCTCAAAGATCAACATTAACATAAACTCATTTAAATGTCAAATATAAGTGAACAACAAACTATAAAAGGTCTTTCCTTTCACTAAAAACACACGAAACAGCCTTTAATTTCAACATTTATTCTCATGATCTATCCATATGCAAAGCATGCTGGGAACTAGAAATCCACTGCTCAGTTTCAATCAGTGCAACATAAATTATTTATGCAGGCCCAACACAAATGGTTTAAGTTAACATATTTTTTTAAAAATGTGATTTCATTTAACATAATAAAATTGAGTGCAAATGACACCAGTGTAAAAAACTAAAGATTCGTGTTGGTTTAGCTTATTTTATTCAAGTAAACTAAGCAAATAATAGTGTGTGTGTTGATCACTTCTCACTGCTGTGTGTGTGCACTTGGATGGGATAAAAGCAGAGCACAAATTCTTAGTATGGGAAACCATACCTGGCCACATGTCACGTCCTTTCCTTAACAGTTGTGTTTTTTTGCTGATCCAACACATTCATTTTTTTAGAGTGCTGATCACAAAGAAGTTAGTCAGCATCATTCAGCTTCGAAACTGCAAACTGCAAAAGCGGCGCTAACTCAGCTCCAGAGTAGAGAAAGTCAGCAGAGCATTTTACACAACATTTCTCGGCACAAGATTTCTCTCCAGGACAGAGGAGAGTGGCTTCATGACTAAAAAGCATGAAGTCACCGTGAAACCATAACATTAACACTTTTAAAGTATTCATGTTGTGTTCCCTGAAAACAGAAAAAATGGAATGGTCTGAGAATTAGTAAATTAACAGCATTTTAATTTTTGGGCGAACTATCCCTTTAAATGATCCATTCTTGTGACATGCTCTGAGCAGTATACCCTTTACAACAGGAAGGTTATTTTTCATGTCCAAAAATAGCATTGTTTAAAACTGATGGACATCTACATTTAATCCCAATAACATTGTCACTATATTCTTTATGGTAAAGTTTTGAATGCCAATCATATTTTTTAACAGAAGGTTTTTATAATGTTTTGCTGCACACATTACGGATGAGTAGAATGCTGTAGCGTGCTCATAAGTGTTGTTTATGGCAGACCTTTGCTTGAAGTGTGCATTACAATCTGTTGCAGCCACTTTCATTACCATACTTTATCCAAACATGTCGACTCGCATGAGTTTAACCTGTACGGCTCTGGGCATATCTCCAGGCCAGAGGCAGGGTGTTCTGACACGGGGAGGAAAAGCCCTTTAGCATAAATAAAATGCAAAATCATGTCCCAGTAATGCTTAGGCACGGTTTAACAGACAGAGCTTAGACTAAGCCAGGATTAGGTCATAGTTCAATTAGGATAGTTCAGTCATTTTTCTAAACATTCCTGGGGTGCATCTTTAGACAAAACAAAGGCACTGATATATTTTAATATCTGTGAATGCATGTTTATTTCAGTTAAAACAGCTCAGACTTACATTTTAGTCTGGAACCAGGCCTTGTCTGTTAAACCAGGGGTTAACGTCACATTTTTGCTGGTTTAATAAACATTACTTAAACTGTCAAAAACAAGCAGAACAAATTGTATTTATGTATTTTTATATTAACAATTTAAACAATTTTATTATTTATGAACTGAAAACTTATTTTTGGATCACCAGTCATCAAAACTCAATAAACTCAGAGATGCACCTTTCATTTCATCAAGCTGATTTCTCAATAAAAAAAATACGCAAATCATGCCTTCGTTTTTTTTTTTGACCTGACAAAAAGCTGATATCTAAGTGATATTGGGGTTTTGATTCTTATCAAATCATACCTGTTTGGATTATCTTCACTTATCTTTATTTCCTCATCCCTCTCGCTGATTGTCTCTCATTCATTCTTAATTAAACCTCACTAAATCCACCGCATGCTTTAGAGGCTCTGTTAAAGCTCAATGGACTCAAGGGAGACGAGAGAGACACTTTTTATACACATTTTAATATCATATGTTATGATGATTTTAATCGTTTCTCTAATGTTTTTCATTAATTTTTTTTGTGGAGGTACTGTACTGCTTCCCTTAATTGCCTCCTTGGAGGAAATACACAAACACAGATGACAGGAATAGTGTATGTTTTTCCTTTAATGTGAATATCAAGATGGCAGCAGTTTCTCTGCAAACTCTAGTAAGACTTCTAACAATCAATGGGTATCCTATTTAGCAGTGAGGGGAATGCTAAAAGGAGCCAAGCACTCAGGAACGTGACAAATAATGAATTAGCAATGTCAGATTTAAGAGCTTATTTTTTAGTAAAAAATAAAGGGCTGCTGAGTACCTTAAAGTCTGCTGGGTTATTTTAATGACACACCAGGGCTGGCATTCTGCAGGAAATCAAGGACCTGGTGCCTCGGTGAAGAATATGGACATAGATGAAAAAAATTGGAATAACTAATGTGCCATTAAGCAGCACAAATGAGGAGGACATCTTTAAAAGATGCATAAACCTCTTTAGCAACATCTTCTGCTGCCATTAATATTTATTAAAGCAAACCGAAAAATGGCGGTACTTAACATCTTACCTGAGTCTGGAGTTAAGCACAATCTATTCATTACTTTGAGTGCTCCCAGTATCCAGTAAATAGCGGACGAACACAGAACGCTTCCAGTAACACCACACACACAATTTAAACCTATAGTTGCTTGATGGACAATGATTAAATGTTTTGTGATGCTGCACTTCCATAAATCTCATTAGCATTAATGTACTTACAACTTAAAAGCTGGCCTTCTTTCAACAAAACTGGCATCAAAAATGACAAGACAAATAACACTAGAGCTTTCCATATTAAAATTCATCCACTTTATGTGCTGAAGGTGGATGTTTCAACTGTATTAAGCCTAAATCATATTACGGGAATTTGAATGATACATACAGAGGTCAAAAGAAGGGCAGACGAGCAGTTCACAATTAAAATGGCATCATTGTTTCATAATAAGAAACTCGGATTAAGGATACAGTAAGTAAATTAGTGTTAAACTAATCAATAACTAATGCTGGACAAATTAACAATTTAACCACTACTTTATTAACCACTTACATAATAAGTGTATTACGGTATTATGACTTAAGGATTTATGGTTAAGCTGTGAGTACATTTTATCAGCCCCCTTACACGGCTCTGGCTAATTTTCTCTCAAAATCTGGAAAGCCTCACAGAATACATTATTGTCAATAAAAGTTAATTTACTGTAACATCAGCCAGTGCCTTATCAGCAGCACACCTGGCTGCAAAAAGCTAAATCTTGTTCTGGTAGGCTGAAACAATCCCATGAACATAGATTTAGTTGTATTAAGTCATTCATTTTGGAGATTATACATTAGGTTCATAAGGAGGGCCAAATGTTTCAAAATTAAATAAATGTTAAAATATATTAATAAATTGTTAAATACATAATTGTCACAAACGGTCGCTGTGGTGAAGCGAGAGGCAGAGAATCAAATACTAATTACAAGGGCAGGGTTACAAATGATAGAAAGCACATGGGACAGAATGAAAACAAAAAATCACATGGACATGATCAAACATAAACACAACGATATAATAATAATGATATAAGTAAACATTTAAATAAACGCAGAAATGTGTAAATGAATGATTATTTATTTATTCATTCAATTATTTATTTATTTTTTCCAATCAATCATTTTTTTATTTATAAATACATAAATATATAATATTTAAATAAATATTAATATAATATATAAATAATTAAATATTAACATTAATACATATTAATGTTAAATATTAATAAATATATTAATAAATAAATATTTACATATTTATTTCTGCATTTCTGCATTTATTTTTTATACTTACTTATTTCATTATGTATTTCATTATTTATTTATATTTCAACATTTATTAAATTATTAAATTTTGGCCCTCCATAGGCTCTCTTCTTTGTGCAAGACAAATGATCAGAATAGTTTATGTAAAAAAGAACCTAA
The DNA here is from genome assembly GCA_032361145.1 of Enteromius fasciolatus. Taxonomy (NCBI): domain Eukaryota; kingdom Metazoa; phylum Chordata; class Actinopteri; order Cypriniformes; family Cyprinidae; genus Enteromius; species Enteromius fasciolatus. Next base: position 427,606 of record JAUMHR010000029.1, read on the forward strand.
AATATAAATCAACTAAAATTTTAAATGTATCAAATAAACTTACAATAATTATCTAAAAGTAATAAAATACACTGAAAATGGCCAGTACTCACTATAGGACATAATAAAGAAATAATTAAACCAAAAATATAAATTAAAGATCAGACGTCCCACTTTGTTGTGTGCATCAAATTAAATTGACAAAAATTATTTTACATCCACAGAAAGTATATTAAATGCAAGAAAAGTATCTACTTTAATGTTTCAGATAATTCATTTGTAAAATAAACTGTCATAATATTGCTGAAAATAATGTCTCTTTGTCATTCAGCATAACAGATAGACAGGTATTTGTGTAAAAATGAAATAACCTTATTCTTAACTGTACTTATTAAAATATACAAAAGAAAAACGTTATCATACAAAATGTAGTTGTGTAATAATAAAAATAAGAATAATAATTAATAATAGTTTAATAGTAAATATTTAAGAAAAGATTGTTTTTTTGGGGGCTGAACTGTGATCCATAATTACGGATGACTGCCGTTCCTCTCATAACAGAATAACTACAAGTCACATTATTCATTAATACCAATATTAATGTGAAAGTGTTGAAATATTTTGCTCCATTTTACTATTTATTAAGTGGTTTAGGTGTCAATGTTCTTTCAGCAGGAAGGTTTCGAAGACTAATAATTGTGATTATACTTAAAGGTTGGCTGATTGCTGGGCTGGAAACGAACCTTAATAGAAGGGAAAATCTAACCAGGAGATGAGAAAGGCTGTATAAATATAGCCGTCGTTATCAGCTCAATCTATTTTTACATTTTCTTCTCACCAGCAGCTCTATCATGGGACTGTAGTAATTCTGTCAAAGCCCGAGAGCTTAAGCCACCTCAAACTGTGCCTGATCCACATTCAAACCTGTAAAAAGATGAGAGTTGTAGATTTTGTATAAACAAAATTTGACCTGTGGGCTAGTGGTACAAGCTTCTGTCACATGTGTGCGTGCTGTAAGTCCCATTGAAAATGCACCTCATTTAATGCAGATTAGTGCAGCGATTTAAATGCAGTTATCGACAGCTCAGTTACTGCCATGTCAAAATCGAGATAAACGTGCTGTTATATGCTGTAGCACTCATTAAGTAATGGAGCAAAGTCAAACAGAAATCAATTACAGCCTAATGTGTACGTGGGCATCCCTTGTCACGCTGAAACAGCTTGAGCTGTCTTCAGTAGATTTGTCAAGTTAAATTAAGTCACCTTCATTTCATAGCGCTTCATACAATACAGATTGTGTCAGCTTCACTTTTTTAATTTGCCATTCGTCTTGCATCAGTAACAAGCCTCTGCAAGCGTTCATGACCGAGGTTGCCACATCTGAGCTTTTTCTTTTAAATTTATACATTTTCTGCTTAGTGGTTTACTTAATCATCTGTCTGAGAAACATGTGCTGGTCTAGGTGCTATCTAACTACTAAATAAGTTTCGCTCAGTTAAATAAGATGCTCAGTCCACAGTAAACTGCACACAGCCTGCATAAGGAAGATGTGATTTTCGTAAACATTTGACGTTCAATCTACTCAGTCACCGCCTTCAGTCATCACCCGAGCACCGCCCACTGTCCATGACATTACTGAGCAACCTCATTGTTACTATGAGGTGAATCACATCTATGTATAGTATAGACAAACTCAACGTGTCCATTTAGTCATGATGAAGATGTACACAGTTCAGGCAACTATTTTTACAGCTAGGACGTGACAAGTGGCCAGGTATGGGATTTGCGCTCTGCATTTAACCCATCCAAGTGCACACACACAGCAGTGAGAAGTGATCAACCACGCACACACCCCCCCGGAGCAGTGGGCAGCCATTGCTGGGGGAACAGTGCCTTGCTCAAGGGTCTCACCTCAGTTGTAGTATTGAAGGTGGTGTGAGTGCAGAGTCCAGAGAGTGCTGGGCATTCACTAACTCTACCCACAATCCCTGCCGGACCTGGGACTCGAACCCACGACCTTTGGGTTACAGGTCCAACTCTGTATCCATTAGGCCACGAGTCACGATTGCCCCTAGCTACAACTAATCACTAGTCCAGCGAACACCCAGAATGATGACATTTTAAGCTCCTTATGTAGCTGAATCTGCGTTGTTTTGAATGAGCTGCCTCCAGTCTTCCCTTGGTTTTGCATCCAGCTAGAACTGTGACATAATTGTGATGTAGAGATCGACCGATATGGGTTTTTTTATAACCGATGCCGATGCCGATGTTTAGAGGTCAGGGTCAGCCGATGGCCG
>JAUMHR010000029.1:451846-472750 GCA_032361145.1 Enteromius fasciolatus
TAGCTGTCATTTTAAGATTAATTGGTTCCGTAAAAGACATTTCAGTCTTCTGTTCGGAACGAAGATGATCAATGTATCAGCGCACCCATAGAATCAGTGTCATAGATCCTGTGTCATTATATTGTCACGCAACTTACAACAAGAACCATAAATGCTACGTTACTAGGACCTGCATGCAAAGCATGTCAGGATTCCCATCTCCTCGAGTCCATTTTTATGCTTTCATGGTCAGGAAAAACACATCATTAAGGGCTATGTTTGCATGCTTTTAGAAAAGGCTTTTAGTGGAAGCCCAAATGAGAGAGTGGAGCAGCTCTCGTACCTGTCACTGGGTGCTGGGGTTCTCAGTGCCATGGTGTGAGGTCGATAGGTAGAGTCATGTGGAGCTCTGTGGTGCACCCATGCTGTGCCAGTCACACAGTCACCATCGCTGAGCAGCTGACCTGTGTCGAGCCCCGTGGTTAAACCTCTTACTAATGCTAACCACACGCACGGTACTGTACGCACCAACCTACTGTGTGTGTCTTACTCTACTACCCCTACATGTGTAGTTAAGATATTGTGCCCTGTTCATATTGTTTCTCATAAGCACCATTGAGGTTAGAGTGAAGGGAGACTATTCTCAGGCTTCCTACAGTAAATACATTAGTCTCATAATGTTGGGATTTTAAAAGACAACTATGGCTTTATCTGTCAAGTTAACATGCTTTTTGTCACATGAAACATACCGGGACACTTATATGATGCCATTACTATAAGTGAACACATTTGGGATTCCTGCAGAATGAGTGAGGCATATTTATTTGCAACATATTTCCCACATTCATTTTGGGAGACACTTTAAGTGTCTACTAGTCATTAAAGGTGCTCTATGCGATGTTGCAGGATTTTAGCTCGATTTCATTTTTATCTCAAACCGTATGCATCACCCCTTGATCGTCTTGCTGTCTGCCCTCTGAATACGTTGGGGAAAAAACCCGGTCTCGAAAGACAACACAGAGGCTGCGATACCAAAACACTATGCACCACAACAAAGACAAACTTTGGCCAACCAATCAGCAAGAAGAGGTGGGGTTTAATGCGCGCAAACAAACTTCGGCCAACCAATCGGCCTCTTCTTGCCGATTTGTTTTTTGTTGTGGTGCAATGAAATGAAATCGAGCTAATATCCTGCAACATTGCATAGAGCATTTTTAAAGTATTCGTAGAGCGTCAATATCTCCTAACAGTTCGTCTTCAGATATCTGTAGTCTACTGTCTATGAGTAACTTATTTGCAACTAGTCAACTCAGTCTATATAACCTAACTATCTAATTACACTAATACTTTTATGTAGTTGCAAAGTTACTTTTAGTAAACAGAATGACCTTCAAAATAGTGTAATTTAAAATAAATTAGTTTTATACGTATATTTTTCATTTCTGATCGAAATACTGTTCGATGAATTGCCATGGAATTGCAACTGCACCAATGCAACCTTCCTCAACAATGCAATTTTGACCTGGTCTGACAATTCTGTTAAATTAATTTGTCATTATATTCCTCCAAGACCAGATATTAAACTAAAAACAATTTAGTTAAATGCTTAACTTGTCCCACACCATTTGTGCTACAGGCATGAACGCTATCTCAACTCATGCATCTTATTGAGGAAAGATGTACTGCTACATTTCCAAGACTTAATGTACGATTTTGGCAGAAGAACTTTGATACTTTCCTTAAGCAAAAACGCCATGGATAAACTCCAACTCTTACACTTACACGTAGTGCATCTCAACAATTTCTTGCTTATTTAAGAAAATCAATTTTAGACAAAAATCGATGACAATGTTCATATTTAGTACAATCAAAATTGAGAAATTCCCAAGAAATAAAGCTTGCCTTTTGGATGTTCTAGGTATTGTCCATTAACTTGTCCTTTGGATATTACACCTGGTTACAGCTGTAGTAGACTGGCAACTCTGTTAATGATTTTAAGTACATACTCATGTGACCTTGCCAAACAAAATATTAGTGCCAAGTGAATAAACATGTCATCCTCATCCATCTGGCCCCACTAGCACATGGAAAACACTTTTCTTTGTGAAATGTTTCAAACATACTGGAATGGCTATCCGTGTCCGATTGATTTTTAGCCATCCTGCGTGTGTACATCTGCAGTTTTTCTGTGTTCTATCATGACTAGAACTGACAAATTTTACAGTGTGATATTTCTCAACATCTCAGCTATTGTGCCAGGGACTGGTGTTGGGAACCCAGAGAGCAAGTCTCATTAGACAGCCACAGCCCACAGTGACTCTAAAGGTCACGGTGACTCGTTCACATCCTGTGTGTGTCACTCAACTGTTGCCGTCATGTCCCGTCATCTTCTTGCTATTTGGGAGCTCTTTGTTCTTATGAGGCAAACAGTTCACTGGTGAATTCACAGCTCATTTTAGGGGTGCAGGCTGTGTTTCTGAAGATTCGTCATCATGTAGAGCAGTTTCTGTATGCTGACATGCATTTAGTGGTCATGACTGATTACAGTCCCAAAAATGGAAATCATAGAACTCTACAATTGTTTTGTTTTGTCAAATTTAAGTTAAGAATTTAAGAGGAAGATGGTCATGAGTGTAATGACTGATTTACCACTAGGTTTTAGTATGGTTCATCCTCAAACGTGCTGTTGTTTAAGCCATTATAGTAACGTGCTGCATTTGGTTAAAGTCCCTATGTGTGTGTGTGTGTGTGTGTATATATATATATATATATTAGTGCTGTCAAATGATAAAACGTGATTGATCGCATCAAAAATAAATGTATATTATATGTGTGTGTACTTTGTATATTTAGTATGTACATATAAACGCAAACATATATATATAGGCTATATGAAAATTGTTATATTTGTTTATTAAATATATTTTATATAAATTTAAACATGTGCATCTTTAAAAATATGCAAAATAAATATACACACATATATGTAAACAAAAAACACTATTTTGGATGTGATTTATATATATAAATATATTAGTGCTGTCAAACAATTAATTGTGATTAATTGCATCCAAAATAAAAGTTGTTTTGCTTTTTACATATTATATGTGTGTGTACTGTGCATGTGTATTATTTGCATATAAATATAAGCATATTTATTTATAAAAAATAAGTTATATTTATTTATTAAATATATTTTATATAATATATAAATATAAACGTGTGCATCTTTAAATACACAAAATAAATATACACACATATATGTAAACAAACATATTTTGGATGCGATTAATATATATTAGTGTTGTCAAACCATCAAAAATAAAAGTTTTTTCTTACATATATGTGTGTACTTTGTATATTTATTATGTACATAAATGTAAACATGTACATATTTATGCAAAATGTTATGTTTATTAATTATGTATATATAAATATAAATAAATAAATAAATAAATATATATATATTGTATATACATATAAACGTGCGTCTTTATATACAAAAAAATAAATATACACACATATATGTAACCGAAAAAGTTTATTTTGGATGTGATTAATATATAAATATATATATATATATATATATGGAAAATATATAGAAAATATTTGATTAAAGCATTGTCATTGAATGGATACTTTTTTGCTTTTACAGTTTTGTTACTTTTAATAGCAGTAAGATATTGGCTAAATGCATCTTTTGGGAGACTACCTCTAAAGCACACTGAGATTCAGAGTGCTGTAAAACCTGTGAATATATAAAATAAATGTTGTCTAATAGTAAGTAGAAATGTAAGTAGTACAGTATTGAGTACATAAATGGTTAACCAGTCACTGCTCTCCTAACATAATACACAACACCTGTACACTTCATCACAATTCAGAAACTCATAAGCAATAAACACATCGAGCAAGTCTTACGGTATATCCACCTGTCAAACCAGTAATCGCAAACCGCACCCCACAGGTAAACATTCGCTTGAGCGTGATCATTATGAAAGGAGTCATTAGGGTTTTTTGGCTGCCACACGTGGGGGCGGAAAGATGTAAAACAGGCTGCTTGGCTGGATCTACCACTGTTGCTTTTTTTACTGCTGGGTCAAGCCAGACAAACTCTAGATGAGACTCCAGCACTGCAACCTGAAATCCATCCGTGTTCTCCTACCCCTGGAGTAGGAGGAGGTGTTTCAGTACCCACAGAGGAGGTGTTCTTTTTCTAGTGGAGTGTTTCTCGGGCCCCTCACCTCCTGGAGGAGCTGCTCTGACAACAAAATCAGCTCAGACGGGCTCAGGGTTGGAGGGTCAGGTTCATTTCGCTGACACTGAGCAGATATTGTGCAATAACGATCCGCTCGCTGTCTTATTCTGGTATCTCTAACATTCATTGTGATGTGTGAAATGTCATTAAAGCATCTTGAAACACTCCGTCCGAGCGAACATCGTGGACTAACGCTAAATCCATCTTGCTGACACATCTGTTGAGATCTGGCTAGGATTGCCATGTTTTTGTCCAGAGAATTGAAGAAGTGCATTCCAAGCCAAATCAGAAACACGAATGGACTCCTCGAAGGTTTCTGTTTGGCTTGTGCGAGTAACTCACACTTTTCCTCACATCTGTCTTTGTTTTGGGTTACTGTGGTAGACAGCTGGGGGTGTGGGGGGTGTCTGAGAAAAGGCTTTGTTTGGGGTCAACAGCTGGGGGGAATGATTGGCATGCATTTGAAGTATTTGGGGACCCTTACTTGCCAGCCGAGAGACCACACAACCAGCAAGCCCAAACTCGCTGAAAGCAAGTTCGCTTTGTCTGTGTTCGAGACTGTTAACTGTCTTGTGTGTGTGAGGACTTATGCATGAGGACTTGTTTTTGTGGTGAGACCAAAGCAGTGACATTGAGTTGTTTGCAAATATTTACTATGAACACTAAAAGTTATAAACTCACTAAGTGCACACTAAAAAAAGAGATGCAAAAGTAGAGATGCAATAATCTACATGACTCCAGTCCATCAATTAACATCTAGTGAAATCAAAAGCTACCTGTATGTGAAAAAACTAATTCATAATTAAGGGATTTTAATGGACTAGTACATAATATTTAATAAGCTTAATGGTAACACTTTGTTTCGATAGTCCACTTTAGACATTCTACTAACAGCATGTAACTTTGCAACTGCATGCCAACTAGCAGTTATTGGAGACTGTCTGACTAATACTTTATTTTGATGGGTTTACAACATGCTGACTATTAGAAACTTTACAAGTATATGTTAACTTGATGAACGTTTAAGCTGTTTGCACTTTATTTTGATAGTCCTCTTTATACATTCTACTAACTTTAAGTAACTCTGTAACTACTTGTCAACTTATTCTCATTTTATATCATTTTCTTATATCTCATTATATTCATTTGCAACTACTGAATATGTAACTAAATACATTTGCAAGTATACATCTCCACTTATTCTAATCGTAATAGAATCTAATGAGATGAGTAGATATGTAGGTGCAACGTTACTTATAGTCAACAGAATGTGTTTAAGGGACCATCAAAATTAAGAGAAACCAATATTTCAATGAGGTGGTGAACATGGCATCAGGCTCCGCCTCTGGAAGTCTCTAGCTCAGGCGTCTTAAACTCAACTCCTGGAGGGCCACAGCTCAGCAGAGTTCAGCTCCAACCAGCTCGAAATCCCACCTGATTGGAAGTTTCTAGTTCTACCTGGATCAGGTGTTTTTGATTAAAGCTGTGGCCATTTAGGAATTGAGTTTGAGACCAATGCTCTAGCTCCATGGGAATGGACTCTGGCTTCATGGTGGGTGTGGGCTGTGCATCAGTTGCAGGCTCGGGGAGAGGCTGGATGAGCTCAGGAGCATGAGCTGAGACTGGTGCAGTCACTTTTTCTCTCTCGCACAAATACCGTGAAGGCGGATGCACAATGCATGAACACCCAGTCTAACTACTCACTAAGGATCAACTCTGAGCAGACATGATCTCCTCACAGCTTTGAGCCATGCCTGGAAAAACATGCAGAGACTGTCAGTGGTGTAGTGAATGGAGGGCCAGATCTAAAAAATCCTGTGTGTGGTCTTCAAGGGAGCAATCCCAGTGTGAGAGGAGAAGGATTTGTACTGCTGTTAGATCCATTTTAAGGTCCGTTCTTCTCTCATTGGGTGGCTGTGGAAGCAAAGAGAAGAGATTAAATTAAGAGCTATATTTACATGGGAATATACAAGACAGAAAATGACACACAGGTGTACACAATGTGTAGCTCTGGCAAAGCTGTGGCTGGAAAATACTACATGACTGAAATGACCGAGGATCACAGACTACCAGAAGTGTTCCAATCACAACAAAGTCAGACAGAGTCATGTGCCTTTTTGTTAGGAAATGCAAGACAAATAAAAACAACGTGCACAGTACTGGCTGAAAATATTACATGTGTCTAAATTCTCTGACCGGATGGAATCAGAGTCTGAAGCTAAAATCGGAGTCAGTGATCATAGGATACTACACAGCTTTCTATGGGATCTGTCAACTCTAATCAACTCTAATGACTTTCATTTTAGTGTATTCTGGCCACAACAAGAACTAAACAAATGAAATGCAGAGTGTTGGGGACGTACATAACAATAATATTGTCTTTGAATACAGTTAAAGTGTAATGCTAAATGTAAGTAAACTTTTGAAAGGATGTTGAAGGTCATGGGAGTGATGTAAGCAGACAATAAACAAGCTCCTCCCGAACTTTTGTTTAGTAGTCCATGTCTCAAACTGTCAGGATTTTCAGTGTGATTAGTTATACTGTCTCCTCACATCTGTTTTCTATATTCTCTATCCCATACTATGAACAACATCAGGTTTTTAATGTGATCCACTGACATTTCCTCTCCCACGGGAGCCTTTTCTTTTCCCAGATGATCTCTTCTCTTCTGACATCATGTTGTTCGTGAGCCAAACTATTTCATAGCTCACATGCAACGCTTACCGTTATGGTGCATTCAAAGAACTGTTTAACGGAAGGTCATGATCTTGAGCTTGTGAATGGAATGTCACTCATTTGTCACGCAGTGGACAGAGAGAATGACAAAGTCTTGCACACAGCGGTCTGGAAAAGTTGCAGCTCTCGAGGAGAAGGAACTGAAGTAAATGCATCCGGTAATTTTGCATCTGTGTAGTTACTCTTGTCTGCTTTTTGTTAAACTGTGTTTATAATGTTGATAATACGGAAAGAGACTCTGCAAGTTGCATCTTCCTCCATTTTGCACTTGATTTACTTCCTCGATTGCTCTTTTACTGTTAAGGTGAAATTCCTTAAAAAGTGAAAGAGAGAAGAGTCACCTGACGCTCTCATGCTCACCTCAAGTGAATATTAATTTCTTGCCACATGTGAGAAGCTATGTTCTGTCAGTATGCAGTGACATTAGTGTTCAACTAGACGAGGGCATAATTTGCTTTACTGCAATACCATGTAGAGGTGTTGCTTTCCCTTTGTCTACTCTAAATCTACTCTGCTGCTCATCAGTTATTCATAAACACTTACTTATACAATCTATTCACAAATATGCTGAACCAACCGAGTTTAGAACAAACAACAACGTTAAGGAACCTGGCAAGAACCTCCAGAGTGTGTAACGAACCATTTTAGTTCAACCCTCGCCACGGAAAATGCATATGACGGTTATGTCACGGGTAATATGAAGTGCTGACAGTAATAAAAAAGGGGCAAACAAGCCCCAGAGCGCTGAGTGACAGAACTGCAGCAAAGACTCTTGTGAGAGAGCATGATGGAAAAAGCCAAGTGGTGAAAAATCATGCAACCCTAAAGATAACACACCAGTGCTGTGAGAATCTCAAGCTGTATGTGACCACCTGTAATAAAAAATGTAAATGGTCTGGGACTCATAATATGAGTCAGGTCAAATTTATTTGTATAGCGCTTTTCACAATACACATCTTTTTAAAAGAAGCTTTACAGTAAGTCATAATCTTTTGCCGATAATGTCTTAAATCTTTAACATAGTTCACTTTTTAAAGGCTGGATAATATGGTGGCATATAGCAATGGTATAAATGATCCTTCAAATGATTTCATTTTGTGTAGCAGATACATCACCTGAACATTTCATTAAAAATATTAAATAAAAATATTACGAGGTTGGTTATTTTAATATCAAAACATAGCCATGGGTGAATAGTTCACTAGACGATCCATAATATGGATTTACATCTTATTAAAATATAAATATTCAGTTTATTTATCATATTTAGTTTGAGGCAAGAGTAAGCAGTTCTCAAAAAGTATTAGTTAAAAAATAAGAAAATTTTTTATCTAGCAGACATTGTGATGTCTATCTTAATGTAGTTTATAAACCAATTTCAGGAGGAAGCATCGTAAGCCAATCCAGACGCTTTTTCCCCACTATAAACAGGCCAGTTTCCTTCCCTTCCGCATCTCGTTTTTGCATTTCCCTCGCAGGGTTCGAGCCGGACTACGAGCCACGCCCTCTTTTAGGGCTCTTGTTACTAGGGCTCGGGGTTCACCGAACTCCCGGCTCGCCCCCGACAGCTCGCCAAACATGCTTTACTATCATTAAGGACGCGCAAACTCGTGAAATGATAGTTAAAAAGTAGTCATGATAAGGATTTTAGTCATGTATTTTTTTAGCATCCATATTTCTATTGACCCTTAGTTTTATTTTACATTTCTTTGTAGTATCACATTTCCTGTGTTCATGTTTGTTATTAATTTGGTTACACTTTATTTTGATAGTCCACTTTAGACATTCAACTAACTAAAAGTCACTCAACAGTCTACTAATACTCTAATGACTGCTAGTTGACATTTAGTTACCAACCAATAAAGTGTTACCTCTAATTTTATATACTGTATACTTTATATCAGCCACAATAACAAAACCCCCTTTCCAGTATCATGTAAATGTGCTGAGGCATCGAGTCATAGATAGGATATTATTTAATAAAACTCCATATTCATCTGAATGAAGAAAGGCATGTACTGTACGTGGGGGTGAGTCAACCATTCCTTTAAATCCTGTAAATTGTGAGGTGGGGCCTGCATGGACTGGATTAAACTAATTATCGATGCACAAATGGATTAAGATCTGGGGAGATTGGAGGCCAAGGCAACACCTTAAACTCTTGTTCCTCAAACCATTGCTAAGCTATTTTTGCAGTGGGGGCATACTCCTGCTAAAAGAGGAACACCATGAAGAGGTGTTTGTGGTATGCAACAATCTTTAGGTAGGTGGTACGTCAAAGTAACACAAGTGCCAAGGTTTCCCAGCTGAACACTGTCCAAAGCATAACACACCAGCCTACCTTCTTCCCATAATGCAACTCTTCCCCAGGTAAACAAGACGTGCACTCAACCATCCAACAGGTTGATTTCTCAGACCAGGCAAACTTCATCCATTGCTCCATGTTCCAGCTCAGATGCTCAGTGGTGGACATGGGTCATCTTGGGAACTCTGTTTATTCTGACACCTTTCTATCATGGCCAGCATTAAGTTATTAAGTTTTCAGTAATTTGAGCTACAATAGCTCCTCTGTGTAATCGGACCAGACGAGGTAGCCTTCGCTCTCCACGTGCATCAGTGAGCCTTGGGCACCCATGACCCTGTCACCGGTTCACTGGCTGTCCTTCCCTGCACCATTTTTGGTAGGTACTCACCACGGCATACAGCCCACGAGACTTGGCGTTTTGGAAATGTTCTGAGCCAGTCGTTTAGCCATCACTATTTGGCCATTTTTTTATGCGAAACTTAAGGACTAGCTGTTCACCTGCTGCCTAATATATCCTTGACAGATGCCATTGTAATGATGCAATCAATGATTCTCCCTTTCAGCAGTTTAATGTTGTGGCTGATCAGTGTTTCATTCGTTTAATATTGACATTTCTTTTTTGGAATGGTGGGTTGATACTGGTTGGTACTTTTTTCAACGTTTGATAGTTAAACTGTGTAGCTGTTAAATATGCACTTGCCTTTTCCTGCGTTTTCCTTATCATTTCATCTGCTTTACAGAATATTAACAAAGGGCTGCGCTCTGTCTTAAAATTGCATGTGTCAGATGTGTTTCTAAGAAGAGTTAGCAAGCTAGTCCGCTTTTGATTTATTCTGAAACTCAGCATTTCAATTTACTCATTTTTTGTGAGATGAATTTATCTCATACTGCAGACGGGTATATAATTACAGTATAATTGTAGAGACCCACTAACCCCACTAGCAGCAAATGTGATTCTCACAAGAGTTTAAAAGAATGAAGTTCTAGACATAACCCTACTTTCCTGCAATGTTTAGTTCAAACAAACTTTAACCAGTCAGTCAAGGTCTTTGAGTTCACCTGAAAATGACAGGTGTGTAAAAGCAGGGCTGGAATGACATTCTCTGGGAAGGTGGATCTCAAGAATGATTTGGAAGAATAAGACCACTACACCTCCAATAGAAAATCTATGTCTCCTTCCTTCCTGCTGCTTCTCTGATCAATCTGATATTGAGTCATGCTCTGTGTTCATAAATTACTCTCTGTCTTTCTGAAATGCACACACATATACAGTCGAACATCTAAAAACATGTTTTGTTGATGACCTGTTTTCCAATAAGAGTTTTTTTTTAAACTTGTTTGTGAAAAAAATACCAATGTAATTTTTAATAATAATAATAATAATTAGAATGTAGCATCCAGACCTGTTGAATAGAGTCATCATTGACAGCAGTGACAACCTGTAGGAATTTAAATAGGCTCTGCCATGTCGACAAGTACACAATTATTCATAATAATCATTCATACCAATGAGAGATGTAATAACACTGATTATTTTGGGTGTAGTCCTACCTTAACTTTAAAAAAGGTAATTGTCTTTTTGCTAGAAGTTTTGCAACACTTAATATGTCAGCCTTATAGTTAAGTTCTTAATAAGTCCGGTGAAACAGCCGGTTTGTTTACTAGAATGTGCATGTGGACAAGCTGGAAAGTCTTAGAAAAATATATGATTTATGTATTTCTTTCTCTTTTTTCCAGTTGTATTCCTTATAAAAATAGTTATTGAAACAATTTCAACATTTTATAATCCAGTTATCATAACATGAACCATTTTAAATATGCTGACTGGAGAGTGAGATTTTACAGTTGCAGCGAGGGGGGGACTTACAGTACCCTAAATAACATGTTATGAAAACGAGCTGGGTGAGGATTCTTCAAAAATTCTCTTTTTTTGTGTTCTATAAGAAAAACAGAGCATGGTTTTGGAACTGAATGTGGTTTAGTAAATGACAAAATGGCAAGTTTCCTTTTTGGGTGATATATTGCTTAAAGAAGGCCCAGTTTTGTCCAGCGATAAGACTTCAATGTAAGATTTATTGCTGGTCTCTATTGACATACCGTAGACACTGTGAGCGGTCCGTCAAATTTATACAGTTTTGGAAAAAGAACACACATAAAAGCTCACACATAGCTGAGGTGACTTCATCTTTCAAAAGCCTGAATACTTGACTGCTCTCCATTCTCACACATCCAGGCTTGCCCTCCGGCACTCTGGGTAAAAGGCTAAAAATACTGGGCTGTAAGCCATCGCCAGTAGCCCAGGGATTAGTGGAGCTCAGTGTCTCTGGCAGCTCTCCAGTTCTATAGTAGCTTTTGTGTTTCAGATAGAAGCATGTCTCAAAGACTTCTCGGAGGCCAGACATGACATTTTTGTTTTGTTTCTGTGAGATCTGTCAGTTTGTTCGCAGTTGCTTGAATTCTTACAGCCCAACATATCTCTGGTGGTCTGCATGTTATCGGTTGATGATAAACTACTTAAGGGTAAATGCACACGTTTTGCTTTATGCACAAAGTTTCTCTGCCACGACTGTATTAGCTACTGTATTAACAAAAACTTACAGTAAGTTGCATTGAGCATGCAATTAAATTTGTGTAGCAGAAGTTGTTGTGTTCACATGTTTTGGGCCTCTTACAATGACTGCATTACTAAAGTTTAAGACATTGTCAGTCAAAAGTATAAAGCTTTAGTTTAACTGGTCTGTCTTTGATAATAATTAAGCGATGGTCACTTGTTGTGAGTGACTGAAGTTTGTACCAAATGTGTACATGCACTGTTTCTTTGAAATGAGGTTTGAATGAAGTTCACATGTAGTTTTAAGCACGGCAGAGGGATAAACTGTCATTATAAAATAAGCTATGGCTGTGGGTGTTGTTAATATGCTTTTGCAAGTCTTTGCTTGCCTAGTTTCTGTTCCTTAACTTGTCAATAGAAGTCAAATTGCTGCAGTAAACAGATTCCTTACACTTAGCTTCATCTTACAAAGATTGTGTTTGTGTTCATTTAAACATGCTGAACTCATGCCTCGTCAGGGCTCCCGAGAGAAATGTCTCAGACATTTGCAGCCACCTGTTTGATTCTGTGTTATGTGTTCAGAATTTCCCTTTAGTACTTGGAGTGAAACCTGTAGACAGTATTTTTGGCTCTCGTAGCCCTTTGCATCATATATTTTATTTAGTCAGCTTCTCTGCAGAAGCGTCATTGCACTTGTTTGCTTATTTGAGGTTACACTTACAGTCAAGTCTGCCTTCTCGTCTGAGCTGCACGAGAAGAAATCGCAAGTATATTATAGCCACTATACGAGGATGTAGTTATAATGGAAAGATACACTTTGCTGAGGTATTGAACATTCCTTTTTTCCATTTCCAGAGAAGCGTAGTATGCCGGTACGTTGAGGGTGGTCTCTCTGCGAGCCAGGATATTACAGGATCACACAGGCAAGCCACAAGCGTGTCTAATGTCCTAATTGGATTATGCAGTTGCGGTTTCTTCACTGCAAATTATTCGAAAAACCTGAACCCCTCGTGTTTTCAAGCGGTGACAAATAATGCAAGACAGCATTTTGGCGTACACCTCATAACTAACACGACTCGAAAATGTTCAGATGATATCGCCAGGTAGTATGCGGCCACATAGGTCAAGCTCGTTCATGAAGCCATCAAGAAGTTTGTGGTCATTACTGAGTGCCCCCCTTAAAACATTCCTGGGAAAATCAGCTGAAGTTACTCTTTTCTCCCCTCAGAATTCCCCTATTTTGTCAACCAGATCTCACAACAAGCCTGAAGGTTACAACTTAATAAAAACACAAGTGGACCCCCTTATATTTTTTTGCATGAAGTCACCTTTAAGCAACTGAATAAACACCATGTTTTTTT
The DNA here is from genome assembly GCA_032361145.1 of Enteromius fasciolatus. Taxonomy (NCBI): domain Eukaryota; kingdom Metazoa; phylum Chordata; class Actinopteri; order Cypriniformes; family Cyprinidae; genus Enteromius; species Enteromius fasciolatus. The sequence goes on from JAUMHR010000029.1 coordinate 465,038, forward strand.
CTGTGTCATGATTTCCTTATGAGGCCGCTCAGAATATATTGCATGAACGTTTGGAAACTGCATGACAAAAATCAGCATCTAGCGCCAAAAAAACTCCTCATTAAATTAAATTACATTAAAGTGATCAGAGCAGATACCTCCAGTGCTGTCATTAATATCAACATCTGCTGCTCTGTTGATCTATGTTTTTTGGGCAACCCCTAGGTTGTATTTAATAATAGCCAGAAACTATATTAGGAGACAAAAGTGGCAGATTTAAAGCTATAATCTTCACTGTAATAACATATGTGTTTTAAGACCCAAGTCTGTGAGTTTTGTAAATCCATTTATTCCTCTGCCTCTCATTGAATGTGTAAAAGGAACCCAGAAATTGCACATAATGAGCTACTGCCCTGCCAGTGCTGTCAATTGGTGTGACCAATATGGTCATTAGCTGACAGTCTTGTCCCCTGTATGTGTTATGAAAGTAACTCTCGACTCTGCTCGTCACAAACCCGCAGAATGCTGGTTAGATGTTCGCCAGCTATGCGGCAGACCCAGCTAGTGTGTTTTATGCCTGCATGCTCTAAAATAAACTGACAAAAGAGGTGCTGCTCCATTTCATGCTGTCTACACCATGCCTAAAACATGAGATATTGGCTAAATACTGGTTCTTTGTTCTTAGTTTGATGGCTGATATTTTTGTGATTAATGTTGGTGATGTTATTACTATATTTGTTGTCAATTCTTAGGGTTAGGGGTTTGATCAAACCCCCAACTTTAGTGAATGACAAATAAATCTGTCTAAACAAACCCATAGAAATGTGTCTGTTTTCACTTGGGCCACCTAGCAGCCCATCAACATTTCAGGTCTTGAAACAAGATGATGAGCTGAATCAGGTGTGTTTGATTAGGGAGACGTCCAAAATGTGTACTTTTGAAGAGGGTTGGGAACCATTTCCCGTAGTCTGGAAACCCTGTTTCATGTTTTCTATATAAGGAATTAGACATTTGAGAACATTAACCACACCAGAATTCATTCATACTATCGAGCTGACAAGGACGTACATAAAAAGTTCCCACATCCCTCATTAATTTTTCAATTCTTGTTTAATTATTTAGCATAAATTAAGATAGTTTCTCATTCATCTGGACTGTGATAGTATTACATTTAAGACTTGGTCAAATTTTGTGCCCCTCTTATTTCAATTCGTACACATACAGACAAGAGAGAAGATCGCGCAAAACAACATATTGCATATGCACAAGTTCAAGTTCGATGCTGATTCAACAGACAATCCAAACCTAAAGAGTGACCTCTTGCCGCAATTAAAATATATTCAAGCTGGAAAGGTTTATGCGTTGATTATGTATTTTCACATTTTGAATGTATTAATGTGTTGTATTATTAATGAATCGGTACGGGTCTGCGTAGGGGTCAGAAAAAATTATATATATATATATATGACGATTAAGCAATTAATCGAATTTCAGGAGGAGCACGCACGAACGATCGCAGCTGCCACCAATCTCCTTATTACTGATAACCCCGCAAATCTCCTCTCCTCCGCCTTAAATACCACTCACTCCCTATCCTCGGCTTCTGCATTTCTTGTCTTCCTCCACCTCCCCTTCCGCCACCAAAGCCGACCCTCGCGAAGGGTCCCTGCCACGCCGCCTTGACCAAAGCATTCACAAAGCCACTGTCAGCAAGACTCACTGTGACACTTCTCTGCAGCATGTGAGTGACACAGTTCATAGCGTGTTAGACGAATTGCGGCAACCATGTTGCGTGCACTGTTAGTCCCAATGGTTGACGTTTTGCCCCCACTTATGTGCAACAGACAGTAACTGTTCTTTACAAGCCTCCGCAAAATGATGCTCCTCAGTTTTTAATACAGCCAGTGTAAAAGACTTCAGTTCACACGTGTCACTGATGCAATGTGCAGTTACTCCAATGTAATTGTTGCCCCACTTTCCTGACAAATAATTCGTCACACTGTGCACACGTGAAAATTGACGTAATTAACGACAAAAAATAATTAATGCCGTTAACGCGTTATTTTTGACAGCCCTAATATACTGTATATATATAATGGAAAAAAGTGTATGTTTGGAACCAAGATTTTCTTATAAAACTTTGTCCCCAGTGCTTGTTATTGATGAGTGACGTGCTCTGGTTTGTCAATCAGAAACACATTGTGTTGTGGTGCTTATATGGGTGCTGTGAAAGTAAATTTTGCTTTTAAAATGTTCCTGTTAAAAAAATTAAGTCCCATTGGCATTACAATATACAGTCCTTCTCAGCACAAAGTTGGATGTATAACCCATTTCACTTAATAACATAAACTTCAATAAATGACAATTTTTTTACGTATGGGATTTCTTTTTCTTTGAACATGAATTGGCAAAACAAACTGTATAGAAACTGTGTGCAAACACTAGGATTAGGGGTTGGTGAAGCTATTAATATCTTATACCTTGGTAAGAGAACATTTATATCACATTAACGGCATTATATATTCCAGTAAATATACTGTAATGGTCAGTATATTAAATGGACTTTTGGACTTGTTTGCCACTTTCTAAATGCTAAAGACAATTATCTGGCCTTTTAACACTTCCTAACAGTGATTTTATTTGTCTCTCTTGTAGGCTAACAGGTAATGAACCCCTGTCCATTTTGCCACTGAGCTCACAGCCAGACGAAAGGGCGGGCAAGGCGCACTACAAGCTGTGTGATCGACTCAAACTGGAGAAGAAGCAGCGCAGAATGTGCAGACGGGACCCTGGTGTGGCCGAGACTCTAATGGAGGCCATCAGCATGAGTGCCTTAGAGTGCCAGTATCAGTTTCGCTTTGAGAGATGGAACTGCACCTTGGAGGGCCGCTACAGGTCTAACATTTTAAAGAGGGGTAAGTAATGTACTATTCATACAATGCCTATGTAATTTTGTAACTTTTTACCTGGTCTCATGGCATAAACATACCCTCTTTTTAGCGAGACACGAAAAATGTACCAATAAGTACATATCACTGCAGTTTCCAAAAGAAAGGAACACTAGAGGCAGTAAAACACCTTTTATTCCTTTTCACACAAATGTACAGAGTTTAAATTAATAAAGCATAATTTTTGCACATTTACTAGAAATATGTCATGTTATGACTTCAAAACAATATTAATATGTTAAATTATCCATTTGTTAACACTTTTAGGTAGGTTTAGGATTGGATTTGGTGCAGGGCATATTTCCAACATGATTGAGCATTAACTTTTAGCGACAATCCCTGGATATTTGAATTCTGAACCGTGGCAATATGGAACTAAAGCAATGTAGTAAAAACACAGCAATACTTACATATGTCAACAAAATAAAATGTGTCAGGGTTAAACCGGTCTTTTATCGCCACTCATTTATCTTGGAAACAACAGCAAAACATGCAGAAAGGTACATAAAAATTATATTTCACAAAAAGTGCACAGAGGTACATATTTTTTGACCAGGTTGGTAACTGTGGAAGTAAAAGTATTTTACAGATCCTAATAATCTAAAAATCTAATGAGAGTTAGAGGCCATTTACACAACACTGTTTTCTACTAAAAACAGAATTTAGCCGTTTAGTTACTTGACAGCAGCATGCCAACCCAGGCTCACTGAAAATACGTGCTTTTCATAACATTGATATTACATACCAATTTTGCATTATTATTGCATATTTTGCCAGTTTTAACGTGGAAGGTCCAGTGAATGATTCTAAAACATGTGTTCAATACATGACCATTGCCATATTTTAACTAAGTTGGTACACGCATTGTGGCAGTTTTATGACGTATTGGAGCTGTTCAGAATTCAGTCTGGGGAGTGTCGCCAAAAAAAACTTTAAAGTCCTATCGTGTTGGAAATACTTCACAACAAACCAACCCTAAACCTACCTGATAGTGTTACCAAAAGCAAAAGTGATATAAAAACACATTCGCTAATGCAACTGTGCTATTTTAACTTTCTTTTATGCAGGTTTGAGCTGTTTTAGTTTCACAGGACTGTACCGGTGAACCTCCGTACCGGAGCGCTTCACTTCACGCCGTTACCAAGTAAACCTACTACATTATAAAACCATAAAAATGTAAAGCTGTATATGTGATGTTAATGTTAAAAATAATCAGTTTTCAAATCTCATAGCATGTTAGAATTGTTTTGAAGTCATTATACCAAAAAGTTTTGCTGCCTCTAGTGTTAATTTCGACTGGAAACAGCGATTCGTACTGTACGTATAGGTATTCTTTGGAGCTGTGCAGAAATAAATTTCCAATGAGCCTGGGTAGAAAAATACAAAATTTTGAAATAGGGTTGAATGCAAGTATCTAAAGACAATAACCGTGTAGTCTCCATGTCTCAACTATAAAAATGTGAATTTGCAACACAGTCTCACAACCAATTTGTACGTATTCGTACGAGGTGCTAATTCGTACTAATTGGTATGACCTCACTTGTAAGATTGTCGAAAACCCCGTGCTGGGTAGGTTTAGGGGCGGGGTTAGGTTTAGGTCATTCGTACAAATTCATATAAATTGGCAACTCGTAAAATACAAACGATTTAGAAGAAATCGTATGAATTTGTACGAATTAGCCACCTCGTAAAATACATATGAATTGCCATGAGATCAGGTTGGAATTTGTGAAATCAGCCATATCATATAAGTGTTTCGTTTGTATGTTTATGTTCTTTATGCCAACTGCTGGCCTTGTCTTGCCCACATGCCCTTAGCTGACAGGTAGTTACAAAATTAATAGTTAAAAGAATGTCTAAAGAGGACTTTCAAAATGAAATTAAACTTCGTATATTACTTTTTAAAGTTTAAATATTTTCAGGTTTCTTTGATGAAAACAAATCATTTATGTGAAAACATCATAAATGCATTTACTGTTCTTTTTGAATCGTTTCATGTGCCCTCGCTGAGCACAAGTAAGTGCAAGGGGGGCTTGGAACTACTAGCATTCCCTGTAAAAATCCCAGAATTGGAGGTCAGGAATGAACTACTCTGGCTGCCTTAAAATCTATGTGTTTCTTACAGGCTTCAAGGAGACGGCATTCCTCTATGCCATCTCTTCAGCAGGCCTGACCCACGCCATGGCCAAAGCCTGCAGTGCTGGACGCATGGAGCGCTGCACCTGTGACGAGGCTCCTGACCTGGAGAACCGCAAGGCCTGGCAGTGGGGAGGCTGCGGAGACAACCTCAAGTACAGCAACAAATTTGTCAAAGACTTCCTGGGTAAGAGGTCCAACAAGGATCTCCGCGCCCGGATAGATATGCACAACAGCAATGTAGGAATGAAGGTAGGCTGCTAAGATATACTAAAAATTATGGGGATCATGGGAACTATTAATAATGTGGAAAATGTTATGTGACAGAAGCATGCATGAGAAACATGGAGTCATCTGCATATGGTATACTGTAATGAAGGTGACTGCATCATTAATCTTTCTTTCTTGCTTTCTTTCTTTCTCTCTCTGTGGTGGTTAAATGTTCAGCTTCATAATTCTTTAGGGTCGCTCAAATAGTCTGTAAAGGTACCATTTTAAATCACTTAAATTGGCTGTTTAATTCAGTAATTTATAATAAGTGCCCATTAATCAAGGTTAGGTTTCCCTTACAGTCTAAAGAGCACTAAGTTTGTCCAAGTCTTCCATTGTTTCTGGTAAGAGAAAGAGCCGAGGTAACATTGAGGCCCTCGTAAGAGTAAAAACAACAACAAAAAAAGTAGGAACAGAAAAAGACCCATAACGGAGAGCCAAAGTAAACTACAGGTCTGGCACCAATAGATTGTCTCATATTGTTAGTTTTAGTTGTAGGATGAATATAAATTACAGCAGTGCTCAGCAGACTTGTCCTCTTTGCTCAGTCCATCTCAAGTAGTCGTCCTTAGGCCATTTTGTCTGCGATAAGAGATTTACAGCAGTGCATATTTTGGTCCATCTGCACATGTAAGGAGGTGTACGGGGTTTGGGGTCAAATCCCATATGGAGAACAAACTTGGAATGTGCTAGCCTCGGCATCACCTGCATTTTAAAGCTGACGTTACACATTTTCCTCTCCTTCCATTGTGGTGGATTTGCAGTTTCTGTTGAACTAGTCTACCACTCGTTTAACACAAAATGTCCAGACAGCACCTTTTATGTGCTTATCTTAAAGTTCACTTTCTCACAGAAATGTTGAATCGATCAAACGCTGTGGTCAGTAGTGCTCTCTGTATAACATGAAATTTAAGTACCGTTGTCTGTTGTTCAAATTTGAAACATAGAATCAACAAAAAACATCCATTAAACGGACCACAAAACTGGTCATTAGGGGTCATTTTTGGAAATTGAGATTTAAACATTATCTAAAAGCTAAATAAATAAGTCCCAAGTTTATATTTTTAGCTTTACTTAAAAGAAAAATGTATCATTTTGACCTATACAATGTATTTTTGGACATTGCTACAAATATATCCATGCTACTTATGACTGTTTTTTTAGCTTCCTTTTTTTAGTTTCCTAGAAACATAATTTCACCTACACACAAGAAAGTCAATGTAAAAAAGGTTTACTTAGTAGTTATTTTTACAATATTAGTAAAAATTATGTGACGCACGTGTAATAAACACAGTATGTCACTGTAAACAAACTAGTAGAGAGAATGCTACAGGCTACAGACAGTGGCGTCTTAAAACTAATTCTGAATGAAATATACAGGATTAGGTTAATGCAATCAAATCATAACTTTGGTTCTTTAAAATGACTAGCTATGAAAAAAAAGGGGGAAAAAGCTCATTTTAAAACATTTATTTTAATGTGTCCTTATTACAGTGTAATTATACATTGAAATACTGAGGAATATTAATTAACAGCATGTATTTAGAGTTAGTTTCATAAAACTGCATACAATTTTGTGTTATTATCTGTTAACACTATTTTACAGTGTCCTTGTTATACAGTACATTGCATTGATAAGAACATTGTAAAATAAAGTGTAAACAAATCTTGTTATTTTCCATAAAACTATGCATTAAAAGTAAAAGTCATTTTTTTCAAAACTCTTCACACGGTGAGCACAACAGCAGTCTATGTGGGCTAAACTGTGGATCATTTATCATTGCTTTGGCACAATATGCCTTCAATAACTACAGCTTTCAAATTACATAAATTCTTCTCTTACTCAAACACAACCACAGCCAAAACTTCCTACCTACTATACCTACAGGCAAATTTGTGCGTTTATATACTCTTTTCAAAACTTCAGAACCAAATATAATACAGAAATGAATAAGACAGCAATTTACAGCATTTTTAGAATTCTTCCATATTCAAACACATTCTAAAAATAATAAAAAAGGTCACACTTTATATTATGGCCTTAACTACTATGTACTTACATCAAAACGTAATGTACTTATTAGGTTCATATTGTATTGAGAAACACTTTTGCTGCTATTGAGGAGGATATGGGTAAGTTTAGGCCCTAACCTTACCCATATCCTCCTCAATAGCAGCAATACAACATGAAGGTTTAAGGACTGGTTAAGGTATAAAGATGGGTCAACAGTGTAATTATAAATGTAATTAAAGAAATTCATTACAGATGTAATTACATATAGGTATTTTTAAAAAATAAGAGTACAATGTAAAAACATGTATACAATAAGTGCTTTGTACCAAATTATTAATTTAAATGTAAGTAGTTAAGGCCATTAAA
>JAUMHR010000029.1:483845-493850 GCA_032361145.1 Enteromius fasciolatus
AATTTATATGTAAAGCCTAATTTACTGCCCGCTGCTGTGTGACATCAGAGTAACTACATGCTCAATCCAGAGCAATTTAATATAAAGTGTAACAGTTTATTTACCAAATAGTGCTGTTAGTCCTGTTACACATTTGTACTTACACACACCATTCTGAGGGTTGTTACAGAAATATTACAGCTGTATATGTGTGTACTTACACTGTGGTTACATACTACATGCACATCTAGTTACTATGGAGGAACACAGGTACTAGGGACACTTAATATAAAGTGGGACCTTGGGTAGCATATTATATTTTTTTGCTCTACAGATTAGTAACAGCATATGGATTTAGAGCACCACAAAACATGCAAATAACGATAGAATCATAGTTATTGGATGAAATATTACTTTAAGTTGATATCCAATATTTTATTGGTATATATTTTTGTGGTCTCTATCCACCTTTTTCCTGACATAAATATAGCCACCACCATTTGTAAATTCTATGGGTATAGCTCCAGTCTCATCCGCGTCCAGCTATTTATAGCTGTACAAAACCGTTCATTTTGCTGCTTGATATTGAATATTGGCACGTCATGTTATTTTAATGTATTATCTTAATTATTAACACACTGCATTTGTAGTGCATACCGTTTTAATGTAGTAGTTTTCCTTGTTTTTTCCATAAAGCGTCTACCGAACCCATAGGCTTACTTCCGTGTTGAGGAAAAGATGGATAGGTGGGTTACACTGGCACTATGTATATAAATGTAGTGAGAAGTGCAGATCCATGCATTACAGCAGTTGGGCCTGACAGGAAACCAGCAGCTGCCTAATGTGATTTCCTGCCAGAAACAGAGAACTTTAACTGGATCGCTGTCTGTGACCCTTAAACTCTGTGTGTCGGTCGGGGGCATTAGGCAGCACAGGAGCGTGCTGGCAAGAACAGATACAACAAAGCAACGGCTTTACATGCATTCTTCTGAGCTCTGTATATGTCATACATCAATGGCTTTAAGAGCGTAACCTGATGCTGAAGATAAAGCATTTTTTGTGCACAATGAAGATAAACAGTAAGTCTTCATTCAGATATGATTCTTTGTGTTCCTCTCTCTTATTTGTGAATCACTCCTCATGCTGTTGTTGATGTCAGTATTGTTCAGATTTAACGAGACAGGATCTTTACGGATTATGTACCTGAAACCAAGACAAATATGATTGAATGTACTTAAAAACTACAGACACATACATAAGGTACAACAATTCGATTGTGCCATACTACATACTAAAATAAACACACAGCATGGCTAATAAACAGAAATGCAATAAATAGAAATAAAATAATTATTATTGTTTCATATTTTTTGTATTGTAAAATATGTACATACAGTATACGTAGAGTTAGCCGCACAGGATTTGGTTACAATTTATTTTGATAATCCACTTTATGATATTAAACTAACAGTAAGTAACTAGCTGTCTGTACAGTATGTGTAGACTGTCTGCTTAATAAACTTGTTTTTTGATGAGTCCACAGCATACTATGAGAAACTTTGCAAGTATATGTCAACTACTAACCCCAAACCTACCTTAACAGTCTACTCTGAGAGTTAGTAGTTGCTAATGAATAAGAATTAGTTGACATGTATTTACATAAATTAGTAGAATATCTAAAGTGGGCTATCAAAATAAAGTGTAACCCAGGATTCACACTAGTATGAATATTTATTAAAAACAACAAAAAATCTCTATACAACGCAAACTACTAAGAATTGCTTGAATTTGTTATAGTGTCCCTATGAAGGGCACTAAATTTATCTTCACTTACACGATGTCATTGAGCTCCAGTCTTGTATCCGGAGACGGGTTGATTAAGACGTACGAGTGACTGCTCTGGTTATTATTCGGCTCATCTGCATTGAGAGACAAATGTTAATATTATAACTAATAATCATGCATAGTTGGACGCTTGAACATTTTCCCTTCATTCGCGTGGGAAATTAATTTCACAACAGACGCCAACTGCTGCTGCAAAAAACATCCCCAAACCATGACACGTCCTCCATCACTTGCTGATTTCTTTCCACGTGATGAGAGGTTTGGTCACTGCACTCTGACTTCTCTTACAGAAGTCAGCTGAGACAGATCTTTACTCTGTTCAGCGCTGAGCAGGCAAGCACTTCCAGATGCAGCGCTGAAACGATTGCCTGACCTCTGTGTTTATTAGTCGAACAGTAACTTGAATGAGTTAGTGACACTGTAAAGAAGGCTATTCAAAACCTTTCAGCTGGTTTATATATCTCATGTATATTATTTATGGTTATAAGATTTGGTACTGTAGAGTTATGCTGCAGTAAATCTTTATAAAAGTCTATAATATACTTAGTTTTTTTCTCAATGGTAGTGTAAAAAACCCTATATTCTTCATTACATCCAAAACAGTCAGAAAAATCTTGTCTTCCCATGACACAATGAGGACTGATGACAGCTCACTTAGGGATTTTAGCAGAAACATAAACACCGGCTGGATATTTATCATTATAGAATGAATGTGTACACACTTCCAACACGCATTTATGTTCAAACAACTTGTAAAATTAAGTTAAAAAAAAAAAAAATCTAAATAACATCCTTAATCATTCTGAAACGATTGCCTGACCTCTGTGTTTATTAGTCGAACAGTAACTTGAATGAGTTAGTGACACTGTAAAGAAGGCTATTCAAAACCTTTCAGCTGGTTTATATATCTCATGTATATTATTTATGGTTATAAGATTTGGTACTGTAGAGTTATGCTGCAGTAAATCTTTATAAAAGTCTATAATATACTTAGTTTTTTTCTCAATGGTAGTGTAAAAAACCCTATATTCTTCATTACATCCAAAACAGTCAGAAAAATCTTGTCTTCCCATGACACAATGAGGACTGATGACAGCTCACTTAGGGATTTTAGCAGAAACATAAACACCGGCTGGATATTTATCATTATAGAATGAATGTGTACACACTTCCAACACGCATTTATGTTCAAACAACTTGTAAAATTAAGTTAAAAAAAAAAAAAATCTAAATAACATCCTTAATCATTCTGAAACGATTTCAGTGTGAAATTTGACTGGTGTCTCACCGAATCCCCATGTGGAGAGCCCCATGTTCTTCATGCGTTTCTTGACCATCTCAGTGAGCTCCTGTCTGTCGGAGCATGAGAGCAAGACACCACGCTGCTGGCTCAGTCTGTCTGCTTCGCGCTCAGCATGCCACGGCCCCAGCAGATTGGACGCCCACTGCATGCTCTTTCGGCGCAGGGAATGAGTCTGGATGTCTGGCAGTTCACAGTGAAGACCCTGCGGTTGCTCCTCCGGGTCCTTTCCCTCCTCAAAGACCGACACCTTGTCTGACATTTGGGATAGTGGAGTCTAGAAGAAAAAAACAAGGTTTGCCATTTCTAACATCCTGAAATTTACAATGCAAAATGTGAACCTCTTAATCTTCAGCTTTTATTCAATTAACTGTGAATAAAAGTTTTTATTTTAACAACCGTTACAACAATTTATTTTTATTTAAAAAAGGAACAATTACAAAACATTTTACGATCTAATTGCATTTTAGATATTTTTTTTTATTATATGTAGATATTTAACCATTATACCAATGTTATAATGAGAAAAAGTATTATTTTCATTTTAATTGTTTGGCAATAACCAAAATGTGGTTACAAAGCTAACACATATAGTGACAAGTCCATTTTTGCTTTTTAATAAAAAAAAAAAAAAAACTTAAAAAGGTAATTGCAACTTCTCTGACTTTTTACATGCATTTGCATGTTTACATTTCTTATTTCTTACTTATTTTTTGAGAATTTTATCATATGAACTTGTAATTGTGAGCTATAGAGTTAGAATTATGAGATATAAACTTTCAGTCATAAGAAAATTATATTTTCATATCTTACAGTTCTGAGAATGAAGGAACTTAATTCAGACTTTATAACTCGTGACATGGAGTTTATATCATGCAATTCTGAGAAAAAGAATTGAGAGTTGTAATATAAAAAGTCACAATTATCTTACTTTTTTTTTTTTATTTTGTGACAAAAGCAATCATTAGTCCATTTAGTAACCCGTTCTCTGCAATGAAGTTTGGAATACGTTTTTTTTCCACCCCTATAAATTGATGTATTAATCTAAAATGCATTACATTGATAAAAAATGTCAATATATTTCATCAAAGAATCCTGAAAAAAAAAGATTCACATATTCACATAACTGATGATTAAGTAAAGAGTAAAGCTGGCTCCTGCCCTTCCCAGTGTTCTCTTAATCTATAAAGTGTACGTGTGGTTGGATTGAATGTAATGAAACCTCAGGAGGTTCAAGTATCTGAGACTCAGTCCTGTAGATGCCGATGGGAATGTCTCCTACAGTGGAGGAGAGCATTTCATACAGTCTGCCATATGTGTCAATGCACAAGTCTTCCTCTGTGATACTCATCTGAAATGTAATACACAACACTGTAACACTGCTAAAGCAACATCGAATAATAGCAATCTAATAAAGCTCATTTAAATGAGGATGTGAGCACTGTGCTAAAGTTAAACGCCATACTTACAGAACATAAGAAACCAGATTTTGGTGTGGTTTCTAGTCCAAGCAGCAGTTTGGTAATGGTTATCATGTAATCCTTAACAAAACACTGAAACAACAGAAGCATTTACAAGAAGAAGAAAGTGAGTTATGATTTCCAACAGCAAGGACATACATACCTTTCTAACGTTCAGGGTGAGAGAGATTTCTGTAATTTATGAAAGAAGACTTTTATGCTCGCCACTGCTGCATTTATTTGATAAAAAATAAAATAAAGTAAAACAATAATGTTGTAAAATTACTACAGTTTTATTTAATGTCACATTAAAATTTTCCAAACGTAATTTATTCATTTTCAGCATCATTACTCCGGTTTTCACTGCCACATGATCCTTCAGAAATCATTTCAATATGCTGATTTCGAGATAGAAAATCTTTGTTTACGTCTAGTATCTCCGTTCTTGCTAAGGTTTCCATCTAGTGGTCATTGGCAGGCACACAGGCAAAAGCAATTTCAACTCAACAGGCAGCAGCACATTGGATGTGTTTTAGTACCTGATAGAGCAGTGTGTCCAGCATCCCAATACTAAACACCCGACCAGCTGCAAAAGGCAGGCGAAATATGAAGGACAGGTTTGAGCCTTTCTTTCGTTCTTTCTGCTCCGTGCAGGAAAACATAGAAAGTTTAGGAACATACAGATGAATCAAATCAAAAGCATTAACTTATGATGTATTTAATTAAGAGTGACTGAAAGCTTGTTGTGAATGTCTGCTCACCTTCTCTAGCTTGGAGAAGGCCAGCGCGTGACAGTCCTTTGCACTGAACTGCATGAATCTCATGTTAGCGGGATGGGTTAACTCTGTGATGATGTTGAGGCCGGAGAACAACCTACAGACCAGTCATTCATTTCAATTACTTAAGATCTTCTGTTCCCTTGTGAAATAAGTGCTCTTAATTGAACTGAATAAGCTTGTGCATTTCAAATTTTACAAGGATGTTTTTAAAGAACAAACAAAAAAACTAAAGTAGATACTATGATATTGCAATGAAATGAAAAGTCAACTAAAAAAATTAACTTAAGTGTGCTTAAAGAGGGTATGACTATGTTTCCTATGTTTTTTATTGTTTTAAGTAGACATTTAAATAGTGAACGTAATAGTGTAGTGATAATTTTTTAAAGCATGTTCTTGATTAAGAATTAATATATTGCAAATTGATTACAAATGGGTCATTTTAAGTATATTTAACCCTTTGGGAATCTCAAAATCTCAAGCAGTGTCTGACCTGAACAGGGTCTGAACATGGACAATAGTTTTTGCATCAGCCATATAGTCTTCCTTAGCAGACATGGTGCTTTCCTTATCCACAACCACCATATTAGCAGCAAAAGAGACGCCACAACGCAGCAGGTCATCCAGACTGTAGGGAGTCAGACAAAGGAGTAAGATTTTCCACTGGATTTTGAATTATTGCAGTACATGTAAGCTCTGTGATCAACAAAGGTTTATGATTTTCACATATTTGTTCATCGGTCTTCTTGAATTGAATTTCAAGCTTAGATACCAAAATTGAAAATCTATAGTTAGGCTATAAACACACTACACCATGGTTGTGTGACTTTGTAACCCTGGAGAAATCTTTTTACCTTTCTCATGTTGTGATGAATCATGCTTGGGGCAAACACTATTTTCCTCTAAATATACTAAAGTCTGATGTTTCTCAATGTTTGTGCAGCTGCACAAACCTATTGCATTTCAGCCTGGCTACCTGTATGAGCTGGCACTGAATGCCATTTCATCTGAACTGTTCTCTGGACTCTAAAGACAAAGAACAAGAAGCCTGATACTCAAAAAGACAAGTCCCAGCAGAGGAAAGATGTTGTCCTGGTCAGTGTTTCTCCACTGCAGCTTCCAGTGACAGTTCAGACCAAATTTTCAGTTCAACTCAGCAAATTTCAGTGACGTCTGGTTGAGATTGTCACACCACAAATGTGGTGCAGATGAGTCAGATGTGCAAAGTGAGTGTCACTTACAGTACCTAGGCTGTGTGCACACTGAGCAGGTGCTTCCCGAGACAGATTGCTCTCATTGTGAGAGTCTTGCCTCTCTGCACTTGCAAACACCTTTGTCAGTGAAGGTATCAGCCCCAGAAGAGCTGCCCTGGATGAATGATTTTAGCTAGAGCACCACCAGTGAACCTCCTATTAAAGGCCAGCACCTTTCTTTCCAGAACAACCCTTCCATGTTCAATAGAGCTAGAATACCTAACCCATCTTGCCCTCATACTATTTGAGACCTGTCGCATGCCTCAAAGCCCTTTGAGGCCCTCCGTATGAGCCCAAGTACTGTAGCTGACTTCCAGCCCTTGTTACTTAAGCTTACTAGCTTTTCTATCTTAATTATCTCCATTGTTCTTGGTGCTTCCTTTTTGGAGTTTGGGCCAAACGACCGTAAGCCCTGGCTTATGCCTCAGTGAGCTCTGAGGGTCCACTCTACTAGAGGGATGGCCTCCTCATGGGCTTGGTCCAGTGGAGTTACCATTGGGGATATTTGCCAGCCAAATATTTGCTATGATTCAGGCACGCACCCCTGGTGCATGTCTTGCCTACATGCTCTGGGACACTTCTAGCATGGCACAATGGTTCATCGTTCCCCATGCGTGATTCAACACAACAGGAAAGACCATTTCAAAAGGAAACTCTCTGGTTACTAATGATGCTGACATGTAAGCGGGAATCTGTAACATCTATAACATTCTAACATGACATTGTTTTACACTGTACACATTTGGCAACATATGCTAACCCTGCTCCAGAGCAGGCACTTCTATACTACACCTGGGGTTAAAAGTAGGGTTTAGAATAAACTGGGTTTCATTCCTTCGGCACGCTACTGTCAAGTGATATAATGTCTTTGTTATCTCAAGAAGGTGACTCTCAGTGTACAACAATAGGCTTATCTTTATCCGGACGACAAATTGTAAATGGATTATTCGAGGGCAGGATACAAACAAATAATGTTTCATGATAATGTGTCTTGCCTGTCGATTGATCCACGCAAGTAATATATCATTGGGAACCAACAGACAGTCTCAAGAAACTCTTCACCTGGCCTAAAAGAAAGAAATTCAATATTACATAGACATCAGGGGAAATTTGACTAGAACTACAAGACTACAAGATATTGACAACTAAAGTAAAGCTCAATGAACATGGTGAAGGAGAGTGATGTGTAAAATTAGGATGTTTACTCATTTTCCAAGAGCAGCACGATGGGACACAGTTCATTCTCTGATCTGTAAGAGGCTCGTAATGGGAGGATGAAGTTGTACAGGCCATTTCCTGTGGTCTCAGCAGACACAATGATGAGTTTATTCTTTAAACTATATGCTTTGACATCTTCTTTGTCTTTGTGGTTGCAGGTCTTGGACAAAAACTGAAATGACAATAAAGCAATGCAATATTTGAAAATGTATTGCAATAGAAAACTTTAATGTTTTTACGGTATTTTTGAACACATAAACGCAGGCAAGCAAAAATGAGCAAAAAATCCAAACTTTTGACTATTACTGTACGCAAAGCTGAATTTCTGATTCTTCAGTGTCACATTATCTTTCATAAATCAGTGTAATATGCTGATTGCTGCTCAAGAAACATTTCTTATTATTATCAATGTTGCAAACAGCTGTGCTGCTTAGTATTTTTGTGGAAACTACCTTTTTAGTTGGAAAGTAAAAAAAAACACTTATAATATAAAGGTTTCAGTGTTGCTTTTAATCATTTTTGTGATATAAAAGAGTAATTTAGTACAATTATTGTTGTAAACATTGTTCACTCAAGTGTAATCAACATACAGTATGTACCTTTTCCAGCTGCATACAACATTTGGGTGCTTTCCCTTTCCGTAAATGGCAAAGTATTGGTGAGCTTCCAATGTAGGGTAAGTCTGGAGGATATCCCTTAGTGTAACTGCAAAAAAATTCAGGAGATCTCATTCTCGTAGCAGCCAATGTGACATTACTCAATATTTCTTTATTAACATTTAATCTAACAAACACATTTTTTACACATCAGTGAAAGAAATAATTACCAATTGCTGTCTTTATCTCTAGTGCAGGGCTGACATGGGCTCTTTGCATCATCGATGAGCAGGTTATCAGTCTCAAAGGAAGGTGAGTCGGGCAATTCCAAAACAGGAATCATATTGGTTTTTCTGGTCTCCGATATATTCGTTTCAGTTGAGAGCGATGGACCTAAACTGGATGGAATGCATATTTCCTGCATGTCCACAGCCATGGTACCTTTAGGAAATACAAAAACCTTTAGACAAAAATATAGAAACAACATTGCATTTTTCATCCACATTCTTTTTGAGAGAATCTGAAGGTCTGGGCCAGTATTGTTAAATATTCTATGAATCCTCTCAGAGAGCTCCTAACTTAGCTTAAAAGTGATTCAGAACCAATCTGAGAGCAACTCTTCACACTAATAATATAATAATGCTCATTTGTCTGACCCATGCTAGTAATAGCGCTGTTGGTTGGAGGTTGAGTCTCGTCTTCTTTCTTGGTCTTAAAGTAGGAGTTCTCCTCTTTGCTGGGACTGATGTAGAAGCACACGTCCAAAGGTGTCATGATGTGCTGAGGACCAGGGTTCAGCAGTATATTCTTAGTGTCGTCAGGGCAGACACCAATCAGACAGATACCGTACCTACAAACATGAGAGAGATATTTACACAAGAAGAAATATTTCTCGCCATTTCCGAGGATCAAATGTCATTTTCATTGTACTGTAAGATTACTGTACTGTAATGCATTTCTCAAAGATGCTTTTTCCACATACTCACTTATTATATGCATTAAAGGAGGCATAAGGGAAGCTCTTTCCCTCATACTCAGAAAAGAAGACGCTTTCTTTCAGAACAATGCTGTACACTTCATTTCCTGAGCATTTCCCATAAATCCCGTGCCAGTCCTCAGGAGAATGCTGGCCCTCTCTGCAGAGATGATGCACACATCCTATCATATCATATATTGAAATTTTGCTTTCAAGTTTTACAACTTTATAAAATCCAAAAGCCAGATTCACTAAAAAGAGCAAATTAGCCTATGGAAGTGGAAGGCTCTGCCATTGATCTACTGACAATTTGCAAATGAAAGAAAACAATGCAATTTACAAAGAGTTAATTAGTGTAGGATCACAAACAAGCAGAGCAATCGGGGTGTCTAACCAACTAAAAAGGCAGGCACAGAAAAGATTAAGACGTCCTTACTGGGGTTTTAAATAATGGCATAAATATCAGTAAAATACGGTGGCTGAGAAGTGCAAAACACACCAACAACTCGTCACACAAAAAACAACTCTGAAAACCAAATAACAAATCCAGAATCAAAATTACAAATTAGAAAACACAATATCAAATCTAAAAACAAAACAGC
>JAUMHR010000029.1:508938-519919 GCA_032361145.1 Enteromius fasciolatus
CAGAAGCAGTGAGTATAATGTCTTTTAATGAATCTTTGCAAATCGCCTTTCCTAATAATGTGCTAATTAGCAAGTTTAGTTTCACTATGAATACTGCTAAAAGAAGATCCTCTGAGAGCGTCTGGAAGAGGGGCGGAGTCAGCAGAGCTCGTGAAGATTTAAAGGGGAAGTACACAGAACAGAGTGGTTTCGAAAGAGCTGTTTATGACAGGGTAAAGTTACAATATTTGGCTGAGATGCAACCTTTTGAAAATCTGGAATCTGATGGAGAAAAGAAAATTGCCTTTAAAGTCCATATGAAGTTCTCAGCAATGTATATTACTAATACAAAATAAAGTATTTGCTATAGGACATTTACAAAACATCTCCATCTAACATTTTTTAATTAATAAAATTTAATTTTTAAGAATAAAAAGAAAAATCATTAATTTTGACACATACAAAGCATTGTTGGCTTATGTTGACTGGTTTTGTGCTCCAGGGTCACATCATGAATTTTTAGTAGTAGTAGGGAAAATCCAACTCCAATGCAATTAAATAATGTAATGCAGGTAAAAAATACTCATTTAAATCTAGTTTTTGATACTTTAAATGGGATACAGAAATATTTCTAAATATAAAATTATAAACATATTTGTTAGAGCCTACCATAAAACAAAATTTAGTTTTCTATATGTGGAGTCAATTCATTGCATCATTTAAAATTAATTCTTTAAAATCATCAGTTTTTTTATTTAGCAAAAGTACGCAATGAGGAAAAAACACTACAATTAAATGAAATACTGTATACAAGAGAAATGACTGATTTGCATCTACATTTAGCTGTTGACGCTATAATTTGGGTTGAGGGAAGTGGTCTATACAATTCTAAATATAAAATCAATATATAACATTTAATACCATCACATGATAAGAATCCGTCTTTACATGAGCTTTTTTCTGCACTTCATACATTAGTTTTAAATGTTATTTTGTTTCATTAGTGGTTCATCTCCATTTACCTCAAAGGCACTTTATGCAGAAAAATACAACCATAATATAATTAAATGATGTAAACAGATTAGATCTTATTTGTGTCTGAATATAGCTTTTGACTATGCAGCTGGATTGTATAAAAACAGCTTATGTTTAAGCAGTATTTCACCTCAAAATTAATTTGGGGTGGAGATAAAGTGTATAATATATATATATATATATATATATTTTTTTTTTTTTAATTTTTTTTTAAAAGAAAAGCAGAGTAAGGTATGTTTGTATCCATCCAGTTTTTGACTGCCTTGTAAAGCAACCACATAAATATGGCTAAAAATCTGCATTTTTTCAGGGGGTCTTTTTTTGTGCCTGTAATTGTATGCGTTATAGTCTTACAACATATAACAGTACGTGTTAGTAGCCCACACATCAAGGTAGATCCGTCCTGTTTCCTGTCAGTGTGGGGAACTCATGAAATCATGTGAGCCTTCGAGTGCGAAAATAATTATCACGGTGCATAAAACTGAACCAAGAGCCTCACAGACAACTTCACACCCCGTTTTATCGTGTGCCGATAAAAATACTCCCAAACAGCTTTGTAATTTGAATATTGCATTTATTTAAATACATTAAAATTTGCAATGTAACAAAACTATTGGCATATGAAATTCAAACACCATTTAAATGAACGAAACATGGCTCACTTCATTTTCTGCAGCTCGTGCGTCTCACACACACTAGCCTGTTTAATCTCCTCACCATCGCCTCCATATCTCCTTCCCCCGCCGACACTATTCACAGACTACTTACAATACGAGTGCCCAATACAAATGAGGTAAGAAAGTGGTTTGACTTTTACAGATCATGCAGAACATGCCTAAAAGCAACAAAAGAAAGTTTGTTGTGAGGAACAAATTAAAAGTAAAAAAAAAAAAAAAGTGCATAAAAAAAAAAAAAAAAATTACACAGCTTTGCATCTTTGGTTACAAAGTAGGTTGAACAATTTCACAGTTTTTTTTTTTCTTTTAAATCCCCTTCCCGACCCCTAAAACATACGAGACATCAGGGTAGGGGGCAGGAGAATATGGCAACTGACTTCTTTTTCCAACATCCTACAAGTTTTCTTCATTAGGGTAGACCTTTGAGGATTCAGTTTAGGTCTGCGCCCACAAACCTGTACAAACTTGTTCCGCTCTGTTTATCTTTACACTATACACAATGTACATTCACACCAGGTTCACATTCTTAATCCACAGAGAAACGTCGCTGTTAGTGTTTGAACTCTACCCACTGCTACTCTGTCACGCTTTACGCTTGCATTGATGATCGATGCGGTAAGACGGCCGCTCGCTGTCGGATCGAAGGGTTCTGTGACATTGTTCCTCTCGGAAAATAGCAGCCCTATAATAAATAACAAACAGTACAATTGAATTGACCGGCGAATGGAAATCACACGAAGTACGGTGGCTCTGAAAATAGACTCTCGCTTCTTACGTGAAAACTGCAATGCTAAAAAATACACCTCTTTCATGGCTGGATTCTCTTTATTAAAAAAATAACTCTCTTCACAAACTCTCCAGTTGGTCCGGGGCGGGGGTTTGGGGAGCCGCTTCAGGCTGAGGTGACGCTGGGCTGGGGCGGTCGGGGCAGGGGGTCGGAGCTTTGGCTGGAGTCCAGCTGAAGGTAAGGCTGAGGCTGAGGCTGCTGGGGCTGGGCTTGGGCCGGGCCGGGGGCGCTGGAGCTGGGCTGGACCGTGAGCTGAGAGAGCTGATCGCTGTTTGCCAGAGACTTGAGCACCGCGTTCTCTCGCTCCAGCACTGAGTTCCTCTCGTAGAGCTCCTTGATTTGCTCCTTCAACACCTCCACCTCCTCCCGCACAGCATACATCAGATGGCTTTTCACTAAATCCTGCGTCAAGGTGCCAAAACATGACATCATTTCAGAAAACACAACCAACATTTGTCTAGCTCTTTTTTTTTTAACTATTGCACTCTTAAAAAAAAAAGGTGTTTATAAGGCTATAGAAGAACCATTTCTGGTTTCACAAAGAACCATTCAGTCAAAAAAAATCATCTCTTTCTTAACTTTTAATAATCTGAAAAAACTTTTTTTCGCCACAAAGAACCTTTTATGAAACAGAAAAGTGTTACTGGCCCACAGCTCTCCTTTCGTTCTTTTTTCTCTCACATATTTCTATAATCATCATAAATGATATATCGATATATAAAATGATATCTCGATTTCATCCATTTCTAAATGGTATGTTGCGTGACCATGGAAATGGTACTTAAAATCATGTCATGCGTCATATTACAAAATGTAATCAGTCTTTTAGAATCAATTTTTATATTCTTGACATAATGCATTATCAGAAAGCTCTGAGCCCCAAGATTCCATATTTGGTGGATTTTTTGGACTGAAGTAATACTGACACAGAAATGGAGTCATTTGTTACAGAAAAAAATGTTTATGGCACCCGGTGACTGTTTGTGGTAAAACACCCTAAATAAAACCTCACAGGAACCTCGATTGTTTTTAATATCAACTTCAAATTTGAAACATAACTTCTATAGACATAAGACTTTTTATTTTTATTACAAATATTTATTTTTCTTTACAGTAAATTTAAACTTCTATGAATTTTTGATGCTTTAAAATGTGGACATGCTTCCACTTCTGCAGTGATCTGCAGATTATCTTCTTAGGTTAGTTTTACATCGCAGTACTAGTGGATATATCCAATTTACAAAGCTTCGAAATAATGGCCACCATCCACCAGCATTACCAAGCTCGGAAGAGCCAGTGTTCGTCTGAAAGAAGAAAGTCGTATACACCTAGGATTGCTTGGGGGTGAGTCGACTGTTGTGTAATTTTCATTTTTGTGGGAGATATTCCTTTAAGGGTTCAAAGGTTCTTTATGGAATCTTTTAGACAAAAAAAAGGTTCTTTATGTCATCATGTAGCATCTTTACTTTTAATAACGTACACTGCCGTGCACGATACTACTGAATAGAATCCAAAACTTGCTTTTTTAGTAACTTTGAGATGCTAATTTTAAAACTATCACCCGTTTCCCTCCAGCATGTCATGTTTTTCTCAAAGTAACTATTTTGTAGCATTTTTGCTAACAACAAAGGTGAAGTTGTCCTGCATTAAACACTGCCACAAATACAAAACTCCCATCTTCCACTGAGCCAGATTACACCGATATGTTCAATTCTCAGCGGATTCCCAGAGGTACGAATGATTCTGAAGACATTATATTTAACATTTGAACATTTTTCATTAAAATTTGTGAAACCTGAAAAAGCTTCTGGTTATTTACACTTTAAAATGAACACTGTGTGTGTATATAAAATAATAAACAGATAATAAAGAGTATATTAATGCATAAAAAAATAAACTTACCATTGCTTGTTCTATTTTATTATCAATGGCAACCACGCTTGCTCCAGAGGCACTGAAATCAGAAAACAAAAAGAAGTCTTATTCAAAAAGACCTGCTGCTTACAAATAAATCATATCCAGTTTGCAGTGGTTTAAAAACGGCACATTAAAGAAAAAACAACAAGCAGCACTGATTCTGTTGATGATTATTTCTCCAAACTTCCTTTGTGTATGTTATGTTGTGCCACACAAACACACACTTCGATCATCCAATAAACTGAGGAAAAAAGACCTTGAGTGTGTGGAAACCGGGCGGCTCGTGGAGCAGCGGCGTGAGTACTGCAGAGCTCGAGTCAGTCTGCTCTTCATATCCACGACTAACCCTCACAATCAGTGTTAACAGTACAGCGGAGTACAGTGTGTGTGTGGAGCGCAGACTCCACCTGATACTCTTACAGGGCTTTTTGTGCAAAGTGGGTGGAGTCTGAAGTTCTCTCAACGTAGAAACACACACAATCATGTCACTCAACGCTGTGCTGTAGACTTACATAATTTCATTCACAACAAAGAAATTATTGAGAGTGACACTTTAACTTCTACTTAAAAAATCTTGAAAAAAATGTATTAAGGTTGATAATCAGTAATGTATCCTGAGCAGCAAATAAGCATATTCTAATGATTTTATGATGTGACACACAAAACTGGACCAATTTACATTGAGCCATTTAGCAGACGCTTATTCAAAGTGATTTACAAATGAGGACAATAGAAGCAATCAAAATTAACAATAGTGCAATGATATGTAAGTGCTATCTGTTAGCTTAATGCAGTACATGTAGCAAGCTTTTTTTATTATATAATAAATAAAAAGAAAATCGATAGAATAGAAAAAGAACAGAGCAAGCTAGTGTCAGAATCCTTTTTTGCTTTTATGACGGTATAATAAAGAAAAAAAAAAAGAAAAACAATAGAAGATAGTGCGTGTTTGTTAAACAAGCAGTTCGTAAATAGTGTGTGAAGTCTAAAAGGGCGAGATTTTTTAAGAATAGAATTAGAATAGAGATTTCTAGAGTTAGAGAGATAACAAATAGTAATAGTAATAAATATTAATAGTAAAAACATTAAAATAGAAAACACCTATTTTAAATATTATAATATAAATATTTCGGACATTATACTTTACAGTATAAATATACACACTGTAAAAGGTAACCAAGAACTTACGGTCTCAAAGTTCAAGGAAACGTCTGTATCATATGTTGGACTATTTATTTTTGCATGCTGTTTTTTGAACCCATCTATCCATCCACCGCACTGAAGCAGAATCTACACGACAGCAAATGATGACACTGATTTAGAGACATTCTGTACTTTTCCCTACAATGTACTTGCACAGGAAAAGCAGATAAGAATCAACCAATTTAAGAGGAAATGCATTTAGCACAAAATCACACTGACACAATTTGGGAGACTAAATTGCTCTCCATGTTGCTGTAATGCGAACTTTCACAAGCATACCCACGTACACTTGCGTTCGTAACTGCTGAAGAGTTTTACACAGTCTCACAGAGGTCAAGAAGTTCAAAAGTGACAAAAAAGTCAAATGCTGTCTTGGAGCTTCAGGCCACACAAACAACACAAAGAGTGTCTTTAATATCCAACACAGCAGCTCATCTCACCCTCTCTAATGCCACAGAGTCAAAATACTGACCAAAGACTATTTTAAACAGGATCTTTGCAGCTAAGAAAATAGAAGCTTGGGGAACTTGCTCGACTGACAAATTAGATCCAGTCTTGCAGCATTTCCAAGACCACAGCAATGGCAGCTGATAACCTCGAGCAAAGGTATTTAAAGGCAGGATTGTCCATGCAAACAGAGAATCGCTTGTCTTACTTATTCTCATCTTTAAAAACAAGATGCTGTGAGGTGAGAACGTAAGGTTATTGTCAAGAAACAGCTGATTGAGAAGAGATATCACATCCATAGATATAGATATATATATATATTTTTTTTCAATTTATTTATTTATTTATTTTTAATAAAATGTTGTCATTTAATTTAAAGAGAAAGCAATTTGTTCATTAAACCACTGTTTAATTTAAAAAAAAAAAAATCTGTACTGATATATATATATACAACTTTTTTTTTATATAAAATTTTGTTTTTATTTTATTTAAAAAGCTTTTTTATATGTAAAGAATTAATCTGCACTGATATAAATAAATAAACATATATATATATATATATAATTGATCTCAAATCAACTGAAAATGTACAATATTATATTATATCTTGTAGCTCTCTGGTTTTGCAGAAGTAGCAATTTATTTTACGGTCATGTTCTGCGTGCATATAATGTACTATTATTATAGCAATTACAATAACTGGGTAACAACTAGGAACTAACCCTTAACCCATGCAGTTATTTTCTTGTGTAGAAACACAAGCTTGAGCATAAAATCTTTCAGGAACAAATGCAGTGTAAAGGTGTGTGGACACTGTGGCACTCTACTGTATAAAAGCCTTGCAGCCCAACACTCCGCTAATTAATGGCGTTAGTGAAAAAGCAATGTGTTTTATCACATCATCACATTTTGGCCCACACTCACCAATATTACAATTTGCGTACGAGCACTGTGTTATGTTTGCGCTGAGCTCCACTGCAAAAAAAGCAGCGTTTAAGCCTCAAGCCATGCCTGGCCCATGCAGCACACTTCAACCGTCTTTTGCCTTCACACCAGCGCCGTTCCATTACTGTACCTATCACAGGTCATCTTCAAGTCCTTTAGCCTACTGCCAGACTGGAAGGCTTGGAAGAAAGCTGTGGAGGGATTCCTGCACTCCATCCAGCGGAAAGAGAGAAATAGAAAAGGTTACGTGAGAAGCGGAAAGTACAGGCCTAAGAGGAAATCAAAGGCGTGCTTATTTGTAGTCCGCTTAGTCTGCAGTGTTTCAAACAACTAAAGCATAGGTAAACGGAGCAGTATGTAAGATATTTACTGTACATACTTTAGGTACATTAGGTAACAGCATGATTGTTACAATGATTTTAATCCACTTTTGTGACCATTAAGTCTCATGAGCATGTTTATTAATAGATTTATTAAAATGCATAGCATTAAATATGCATACTTACATTTTATTTATACAGTGTATATATAAAAAACTGTGTTTTTATGTTTTTTAAAGACATTTTTTTGGAAAGTAAGATTTTTTCTTTTCCTCCCAAAAGCTGCATTTTTTTTTTTTTTAATAAAAAAATAGAGCAAAATATATATTTTTGCAATTTAAAATAACCGTCTCCTATCTGAAAATGTTTTAAATGTTATTTATTCTTGTGATGCAACACTGAATATTCAGTATCATTACTACAGTCTTCAATGTCACACGATCCTTCAGAAATCATTCTAATATTGGCATTTATACATATCTGAAAGATTAATAAATAAAGGTTTCATTGATGTATACAGCCGAGATATTGTAATCTGATGGTGCAAAAAAATATATACATTCTTTTATATTTATGGTAGGACATTTACAAAATATCCTCATGATGTTTACTTAATATCCAAATTATTTTTATCATAAAAGAAAAAAGCACAATCATTTTGACCCATTCAAAGTATTTTTGGCTACTGCCACAAATATATCTGTCATACTTTCAACAGATTTGTGGTCCAGGGTCACATATAATGAGTCAAACAAAATAAAAAGGAAAGAATTTCTATTTTCTATCATGATGTCTTCACCGTCACTTTGATAAATCGATTGCATCCTTGATTAAAGTATTAATTCACTTAAAAAGAAAAAGTATAATAACTTAAAGCCTTTGAACGAAGCTTTATATTATTAGATCTTTTCTTTTACTTGAATTTTCACAGACTTAAGTTTTGAAAAAAAAAAAAAAAATCTATTTAAAATCTAAAGTGATTTTAGAATAAACAAACATATGCTTCCAATTAAAAGGCTGATTATTTTTTATCTATATTTCCCAGACATAGGTAAACAACACAGCATGTAATGTAGTTTCAAACAATCTCACTGACATCTGAATCATGACCCCAAGCATCTCAACGATCGGTCATTTGCAAAAAGCTGAAAAGTCGCAAGTTTTTGTGACCTCAATGAAGTAGGTGACCACCAAAGGTTACCATTACCTCCAGGACCTTTCCTTAAAGGAAAAGGACAGAATGTACTATATCGGGACGGGAGGCAGGAGGAGACCCTCCTCTCCTCTCTATATAGGAATGGGAGGGGACAGGAGAAGATTTACCGCATGTGTGAATATCTGGAGTCTGAGCAAACAGCTTTTCCTAGAATCTGTGGAACACTGGCTGCTCTCCGGCGGGGGCCGAGACCCCACAACCACCCAGCCTTCTCACCACGCATGTAACCTCACGGGGACCGCAGATTATATCTGGATCCAATAAACATCACAATCATTGCTTTAGAAAGCACTCGACAGCTACTACAGCTACGTGTTGAGACAAATATGCGTTTTCTGCAGATTCCAAACGTATGGATAATGTTACACACCAGCTCGCTGGAACGGACCGCAAAACCACGAGCCACGAAAAACATGCTATCAAAATAAGGCAACCAGGTTAGCGTAACCATAACAGCGGGTTTCCAGAAAATATTATCACTGAGGTGGTATTTATAACTCTGAAGCAAATGGATTTGTCATACATTGTTTGAAGTAGAATAAAGATAAGGTGGGAATTATGCTGCAAACAACCAAAAAAAGTCTTAATTTAAAAAAAAACATGCTCTGCTTAAAAGGGTGGTTCCGACAAAATATTGGTAATTATATTGCAATCTGAAGCACAAATATATACCTTGTTTTTACATGCAAACAGTGCATATATTCCACTCGTATAACATTATTATTATGTGTCGATCGGAAACAAATCTTATATGTATCGAAATATGTAATAGGGCTGCACGATATTGGGAAAAAATTACATTGCGATATATTTTTTCCTGCGATATATATTGCGATGTGTACAAATTAGGGGTGGGCATAGATTTTTTTTTTTATCTAGATTAATCTAGATTAATGTTGAAATGGCTTAGCTTAAACCAGGTCTAGGCCTTAAATTAAGATATTAATGCATCTTTTACAAAATTTTAATATATGTCAGAGCAAAATACTTTGAGTAGAAGCAGTTCAAACATGCATTTTAGTCTGGGACTAGCTTAAGCCTTGTCTGTGAAACCAGTATAATATCACATTCTCCTTCAATATTACTTAATACTGCACATTTATTTTGTGCAAAATTTACTTTTTTTTTTAATCATTATATAAACAGGCTACTCTTTTAAAACTATTACGTATTTTAAAAAGTGCTCTGAGTATACAAAAGTTTACAGAAATAGTCTTGTATTTTAAAAGTTGGATTTTCCTTTTTTCCTCTGCGTTATTGCCGCTTGATTATTGCTGATGAGACCATATACAGCGGCAGCTTTAACAGACTAATGCACGGATCTCTTTCGATATATCAGATGTTTTGCTCTGCTCTGAAAACATAACTGACGGTGTGTTCATCAGTTTTGTATAAAAGCATTGGAAAATGCATTCGAAAATGCAAGCGCATTTATCCGCAGCCGCCATCAGACGCTTCAGGATAAACAAAAATAACGCGCTAGTGACGCGCACGCAGGTTTTGTGCATCTAATACCAATGCGTTCCAAACGGTACATGAAGATCACGGACGACTGGTGATAAGGATCGAAGCTCACACGTACAGTAGTTTATAAAACTAGTCCCGTCCGAATACGGCTACAGTGTAATTTGGCTATACATCCGCACTAAAACTTGTGTTTACCGTGCGCTACCGTTCTCTTAATACACCATAGGCTTCTACCCTTTACATCGTATGTTCCGGCGATGTGACTATCGCTCATGCGCACATCGCGATGTCGATGTCAAAACTCGAATAACGTTCAGCCCTAATATGTAACATGACTTAGTGCTATTGTTAAAGCGTACAGGTGGTGATTTAATGAAATGAATATATGCTTTACTGGTTTCAGAGCGGAGCGCAGGATTTACACGCATGCACTTCATGACACAGTGTTTCAGTGTCTGAGAACAGCTTGCTTCATTTACTGTGAATCAAGGCCTTGTGAGACACTGATATCATGGGCTGTACGCCTCTAAATGAACACACAGTGTTCACTCTGAAAATGACATCCCACCAAAACTATGATTTACTTTGGAAAATGAAGAAATTAAGGTGTAAATAATATTACTTCAATGTCACGGCGAAATAAAAGTATCATTTTATGATATATTTTTTTGTTTAATATTTGCATTTCATAAAAACACATTAAAATTATGAATTACTTTAAAGCCACTGAATTGGTCAAAAGCAAAGGGAATTTGGCCTACCAGAACTCAACATTTGTGAAATGGTTACTGAAAGAGGTTTGAGATGTGAAAAAGAAAAAAAGTATTAAGACTCAAACTTTAGTCAAGACGCTTTCCTCCGGTTTCACAGGCAAGGTTTAAGCTAGTTGCATATATTTGCATGTTTGAGCCGTCTCAGATGAAAATATCTTGCTCTGACATATCTTAAAACATGTCAGTGTCACTGTTCTGTGTTAAGATGCACACCT
>JAUMHR010000029.1:558399-570054 GCA_032361145.1 Enteromius fasciolatus
ATTTATCTTAATTATGACGATAAAATATATATATTGAGCCAGCATATTGACGCTAAGGGTTTCCTATTTAAAACAACTGAGGACCCCTCACGTCGAAATGTGCCTGAAAAGGGGTACCTTAAGGATCGAAACACGACCAAACGGGTCTTGACCAAGCGTCAAAATGTGACGAGTTGGAGTGAGGCTGTGTTGCTTATTTGGTAAACTTGTTTTATGGAACAGGCCCCAGCCCTCAACTGATGTTTTGGTCTGAAGCGCAACCCTCCATCTATCTCCCAATCACAAAGTCAGAAGTGTTTCGGCATCCAGGTTGCCTTCTCTGCATTAAGTGACACGGCTGCAGCAGCTATGAAAAAAATATCTAACATTTTGAGTACGAAACCTAAAAGACCTCGCTATGAATCTGAAATACAGCATGACAAAGTGCGAGATAAGACAAGGGATGAAAGCGGAGAAGAACTTGAAAACAGACGCCAATGTTGCAAATTTTCTCCTGGACAGGTAAGATTCATAATTTACTTGTGGTTATAAATTGGCATTTCAAATATGCACTACGGTTGAACAAAGTTGTGCATAGTAATGTTAGTGCAGACGGAGGAGGTGGGTCATCGAATTGAAAATGTAATAAACTTTTTGGGAAATTAAAACAGTGACTCGTAGAAGCCTAAACATTCCTGGATCCTGCAGCTTATCTGGCAACCTCTAGTCAACGGGGAGGGGAGACACCATTTTAAAAGTGATTGCAGTACCAGGTTCCTTTAAAGTTTAAAGGGTTTGTTCACCTCAAAAATGAAAATTCTATAATTAATTACTCACCTTCATCTTCGGAATACAAATTAAGATGTCTGCATCCGAAAGCTCTACTGCTTTCAGAGGCAGCAATCCAAAACAGGAACCAGGCATCCAGTGTCAAATTCTGTCCCTGGAGGTACCTTCTGATTGAATTTTGAAGGCAGCATAGTATCCTTGGATATCCCACGATCCTGTGCATTCCATTCCGTGACGGTTGAGCATTCCGTGAAGATGCGTTTAGTGGCCAGTATGTGCGTAAATGTATATATAATTTTGCCCTTTTGATGTTATTTCTAGCTAGTGAAGCCATTGTGCTGCCTCAGAAGCCTGTCAAAAATCAGTTTCATAAGGTGCCTTCCTGCAAAAAAAAGCTGCCTTCGCAGTCATAAGGCAGTGAGTCAGTTACCTAGGCTTTCAGATGCAGCTGATATTTTTGATGAAATCTGAAAGCTCCCTGTCTCTGCCAGTAATGCAACTAAGATGTACAGAGTGTGAGAACTAAGCGATTTAGAAATACTCAAACTATCCAAACCTACATATAAAGAAAGAACAGTGATAGTTGCAAGCCCGTGCTAATTGTGCATTTGCAGTCATGTTTCTCAAATTCATGTTTAGTGGATGATTTCGAGTGGCCCATCGGTTTATTTTCTAATTATAAAAATAAAAAAGTGAATTATAAAGGATAATTATGATGTCTCAATACAAATGATCCATCTCTACAAAAATGATGCTATTATATTGGAGTATTGGATAAATGTGGCCCTGTGGAAAAAGAACGTATGACATAATGTCTACAGAAACATCATGTTCTTCAGCATTTCCCCTTCGGGTATGAATGTACACTGAAAAAAGATAAGCACAGAAGAGGAAGTCACTGTGGTGTGCAAGAGGGTGCAAACACACACACAAACTTAGACGCAATGTCTGTCTGTTAAGATGCCAACCACTAAGGCAAAAACACCAAAACCAACTTTTAGCGATGCGTAAACCCTCAGCTGTCTCTCTTAGTCGCCTCAGACTTATTTAATCTTTAAATCTTTAAACAATTTAAAAGCGCCTTGAGTTTAAGATTAATATTGTTATTATTAAAAAGCATCTGACTGGATAACAACCCAAAAATGAGCTACCCAAACATCATAACACTGACCTAAACTCTATATACTGTACCGTTGCCAGGCATGTATTGTTTTTGGAAATTTCTGCTACCTCTTTATCTACAAACCTCAGTTGCTACTGAAGCAGCTGATACTTGCACCTAATTTAGGTACGTGAGGTTATTGTGTTCTCTTTTTAGGTCGAGAGCACATGACGTTAATGCTGGTTTCATATGTGACTCTTCTGCAGTTTCTAGGTGCGTTGATGTACAAGCAGCCACACATTTTGCATGCCAATGCCTATATTGTAACCCATGTAAATTTTCAAAAATAATTTACATGTAAACAGGCAGGTTTTCTCATTAAATGTGTTTGAATAGGGAAGTTTGATAACTGCGTATTGTTCTTGAGTATAACAATTTCTCTCCATGTCTTTTAAGTACGTATGTTGTCAATGGATAAAGAAAAAAATTATGCACAAGCTAAAAATGACATTCCAACAGGCCACCTTCGTCATTAATCTTGCAAATGATTGTGATGGAATGTAAAAGGTCCTAGGATATATGCCACAAAAAGATTGATATTTTACACAATGTGGGCTCAGTCAAAAGGTCAAATCCAAAAGGCTTGAGCTTCTGTGATTCAGTTGAGCTTGGCGTACTACAAAACGTGATTCATCGTAGTGCTCTGTCGCCATCTAGTGGTCAAGTATAGGTACACATCCATGAAAGTTACTCACGTGTAGTAAAATAGAGCTCATTGTGGATATATGGACACAAGAGAATGGTACTGCATGCCCTGTGAATCTGGTTAATTTGAAGGATTTCTCCATGCTGACTTCTCACAGGTGTTTTAACTAACTAATTAACTCATTCTAGCCTATATTAAACACACAAAACAACAACAACATAAAAAGGCTTTAAGTAATAGTTTTGCTATCCTTATTATTTTCCAAAAATATGTCAAGACATAAAACCTATGTGTCGTTCTTGACCTGTCCACTGGTCCTTTATTCAAGTTTCTCCCCTATATAGTGCACTACTATAGTGTCTACACTAGTTACATCTGTAAAATAATCAGTACTCAGTATTTTTGAGCCCATGCAGATTTGTTTGTGTCCTCTTTCCTGAATGGATGCTATGTATTTTTCATCAATGCAATGGTTTAATATTGTGGTATAGCCTACTTAAACTTCCCCTAAACATCACATGAAAACAAAAAAACAAACAAACAAAAAAAATGGTTGGTCACTCATCAGCTCTCTTTCTCTGCCTTAGTTTGTGGTTCAGAATGGACTAGTCAGGCATTGTTATGCATCGTCTTATCTAGTTTAACAACCCATTAAACAGACAATTGATCCGTTCCTTACTGTCTATTGCATTATTTGTTTTCATTTCAGTTTGTAATCTACTTATGGTTCACAGAAAAAATAAATGCGTATATATATAGGCCTATATTTATATATATACACACACACACATACAATAAAATATATACAAATATATATGCACACACACACACACACACACACACACACACACACATTTTAGTGCTCACACAGTTTTTCATGTTAAATTTTAATTTATTTAAATTTTATATAGCTATATATATATATATATGTAAATTTTCTTTTTATGTAAGCAATCCTGGATGTTCGTGCATAAAAATTGTCATATTTAAATGGTCTTTTAAAATAAATTTCCTCCTGACGGTCATAACATCAATCATAAGAAAACATGGGCAGTAATGTTTTGTAGTAATAAAAAATTACATCATTATCAACATTAGTGAAAAAAATGTTTGAAAAAACGTCTGCCCAATAGGTGGCACTATTATAGAAATGAACTGTAGTTGAATTGGCTGTACAAGTTGAAGTTCAAAATTAAAAAAGCAGCATTTAGATTATCATTTTCTTATTATTCTTGATTTCTCAACAGTACGTTGATAAACAGGAAATTACTTAGATTTTTTTCCTGTTATAATTTACAATGAGGTGTAGTTAATTGTTCAAATTTACTATGAGCAGGAAAAATAAAACATAAGACAACAGCAGAATAACAAATCAGAACAAATTGAATGTGACACTGTAAACATGTTTTTCCTTCAAAAAACGTTATATGACAACATATTGATGAAAACCGATGAGCTATTCAAGTGCAAAACTAAAAAGGTAATGTTTACCAATATAAAAAAAACCTAAAAAAACTTACTGACAATAGTTAAACTTGATGTACACTAATCATTAGTCATTATGAAGTCATCTGTTTCCATGCTTTTGCAGAATGCACTGGTAGACGTCAGACTTCAGAAACCTGGGATAGCAGTCTCTTGCCATTAGACTGAAGATCATCTTCTGTGCCGTATCAAATGAGCTGAGGTTTGGCTCCGAGATGTTGTTTGTAATATTTGTGCGAGTCCCAGAATCAATGTTGACCTGAAAATAAGGGCAATGCATTTTATTTTAAATAAACTTTTATTCATTTATTTGTTTATTTTTTTAAAAAGTAAATAAATAAATGAGCAATAAATAAATAAAATGTAATAAAAAAAATAAAATAAAAATAAATAAATATATATATATATATATATATATATTTTTTTTTTTTTTTTTTTTTGAGACATTTGAGAATATGAATCCATGATTAATTTAGTTTTATTTAATTTATTTGCTGATGGGACTATACTGATATTATTTTTAATTCTTCAAATGCTGAATGCCTGCACTCCTCAAGGATAAAAGCGAAGGTCGGAGCAGAAGGATGTAATAGTTATATAGAGTTCAGTCATTCACCTGTCTGGGTGCTTCCGTTTGCACAAACTCAGTGTAGATTTGGTTTGCCCTGCTGATCATCTCTGGTGTGCTCGAGATCTTTTTATATTCCTCACACGCCAGCCAGAACAGAATATTTTCCTCGCTGTATTCCGACTTTAGGAAGTCCTGGAAAGCCATCTGTCCCGCTGCAGCGTGACACCGTCATGAGAGTTAATTATCACAAACAGTTAAGAGTTACTTCTCCAATTCACACGCTGAAATTAATATTTGAACGTACTTATACAGCAGTGAGATTGAGATTCATTGCTTCAACATGAGCCATTGATTTTATTAGAACTAATTTGACTAGTGTTTACAAATGAGTAACTCTATATTTATTTGCATTGCATTAAATCAAACTCCACACTATTAACACTCCACAATATTAATTAAATATATAACATTATATGGAAAAATATAACAAATATATGCTTATTTGTTATTTCTTGTAAACAAATGTGATTTTTTTTTTCTTTATGAATGAGTTCAGTTCTTTAGAATAAATATTTATACCTTTATTTATGATATTTATATATATTTTTTTCTTACCCACTATTAACCAGAGAATACCCAGAGTTGAATTTTCTCACCTTTGCAGGACAGAAGCTTCTCGATGGACTCGCCCCAAGAGTCCACATCATCAACGGGTTCCTGAGAAAAGCAACAAAATCTACCCTTGAAAATTACATGGAGATCCTTTACCGGTGAAGCTGATTTCAAATACATTGATTACAGAATCCTAGCTTTTCAATCCAATCGCATTCTGCCAACAATATTCCTGTAACTTTAAATCCTGAAAGAACCTGAAATCCCTTGTGACCAGTAAATTCAAGCGTGTTAGTTGTAAATATGATTTAAAAATAAGAGTGCGGATGGAATCATTAATAATCAGGGACTCACTTTATGGCCATCTCTGACAGCAGTGTCCTCTGCATGGAGTCTCCTTCACTCTCTGACTCTGTGTGGCTGCGGAGGGTCTAAACACATTTACTGGCATGAATGGAACACATGGAAATCAGCATGCAAAGCTTTGGGCAGGGTCACCTCCTCAGTCTGGAAGGTCATGAAGAAAACATCTTCAGCACAGAGGTGATGCCTGCTCATCAGGGCACTGTTTAACATTGCTTCATGACTTTTTGCATTGTGAGTTAATGCAGGTTAAATGGCGAAGAAAACATCGTATCTTTTCCTTTGTGAAAATACCATACATATTTGATGTTTCATGGCTAATTTTATATAAATTACTTGTTTAAATCAAATACTCACAGTTAAATGAAATATCTTTAATTATCTAGAAGTGCTGGTTGGTGTGATGCAGTTGCTAAAAAAGGCATTTAATAAATCCTTTTACATGAAAGTAAAAAAAACTCTTATAATAGGTAAAAATAGGTAAATGGTAAAAAAGAAATTAATTTTAAGGTGAACTACCCTTTAGGTGCAACAAGAGTAAGTCAGAATTTCTCATAAGTAATATTTTGCATAATATAACATCTGATTTATTGATCCAGTAAACTCTTTGCAAATGTGTAAAAGCTTTTTAAGTTTTCATTTTAATGTTGTTATTGTTGATGTTGCAAGCTTTTTTTTTGTTGCTTTATGTACAGTAAAAAATTAATTGATGTAAATAATATATTAAATATTTTACATTTGTTAAAAAATATAGTAAATAGTATATTTAAATGTGCAAATAAAATATTCAGTAACTGCTTCTAAAATTAGCCAGGGACAGTAAATGCATTTTAATACTCAGTACTCAAATTTCATATTAATTTATTTCAATTTATTATAAAATGTATTTATAATGAAATAAAAACAATTTTTTTTTATTATATAATATATATATATATATATATATATATATACACACACACACACACTCTAATGATAATAATAATAATAAAAATAAACTTTTTATAACTTATATGGAATACGTACATGAGTAAATATAACTTTTTTCCTGGAGAGATACTAAGGATTAATCTACAAAATTTCAACATCATTTTATATATCTAAAGCATGGACGTCACAAAGAGCTCATTGATGTAAATCATAAATATTTCTCTTAAACATTGAATAATGTTTGAATAAGTTCATGTGCTCAGACAGGAAGTAGTGCTCCTGGTGCTGAAGTTGAACTTGCCCGCATGCATCTGGTGCAGCCTGTCCCAGAGCCGGTTGGTACCACAGCAACACCTGTCTGTGATGGTCCAGGTGGGTCTCCATTAGGTCATCACCACATATATCCACAATATTGAAATCCCAGGATGGAAATCCTGCCATAACCAAATAGCGTGTGGTTGAAATAGACCTAAATTGAAGTATTTGCTTATTATTTACGATCTAATCCTTTCACCAGAATACCAGTGCACCTCCTTTTTCATTTTCCGTCATTTCCCATGATCGAAGCGTCACAAATTAGCATATCTCAAATATCACAAAAACTGGATGTTTGAGAAGCACTTACAAATGTCAGAAAGTCATTGCATTAGATAGAAAACAGCAAACCAAGAAGCCTCTGCAAACATAATAATGAAGCTTTCCTCAGAAGTCAGCCATTTTTCTAGTGATTTGTAACCGGTTTTTAAAGGTGATTTTAGTAAATGTAATTTACGAAAGCAGTTCTCATCAAGTTCACACAGGTGTGCTATAGCTACGATCCACTTCAATTCATTTAATGCTTAGTAACGCAGAAGTGTGCTTGTTCTGCTTTTGACGTTGACATTTTTTTACATGTCCATCAACTTCTCCAATTGTCATCTCTGTCTGATGATGGCCGAAGTCAGTTCCATGACTGTTAGAGTTTGTGTGTTTCTGTAGTTCCCTAGATACTGAGCAGAGCTTTTGAATACGAGATCAGAGGTTAAAGAGTCCATTTTGTATTGGAAAATTGGAGTGATGGTTTTGGGCGGCCAGTGGAAAAGTGGTATTTAAACTTCCTACCGCAAGTTATGGTAGAATTCATGCACTCTCAGAGATAAAGGTAAAAGCTGTCACTGGGGTGGTACTGTAGCTTTTCAAAAAGTACATGTTTGTACCTAAAGGTTACATTTTGGTACCTCAAAAGTACTTAAAGTGTACATATTTAAACCTACAGTAATAGGTACAAAAGTGTACCTTTTGAAAGGGTACAGTACCACCCAAGAACACTCCAATTTCTGAGAGTGTGGGTAACACGCTAACACCTGACTGGATATGATACAGCCTAAATTGACTACTTTTTCTAATTTTGGACGTAACGAAGAACCACAAGTGCAAACAAATCACCTTTATCTGAATGTCATCGGTGAAAAAAAAAAAGGTTTCTACACGATCCCCTTTGAGCTCTCCTTTAGCATCGTCTCAGTCTGTCAGTGCATGTAAATCTCCAGAAGCAATGGAAAATCCTCTGCCAGATTTGCATGCATAATGACTTACACATGGCCAGGAGAATTTGGTTTCCAAAAAAGCTGGCAATGGTGAGGACACACTCACCTGTGCTGACTCCTGAAATCAGAGTTATTCGTTCACCGAGACACACAACAACGTGTGCTTTTTATCCCTCTTTGCCCCTTTGCTTTGTATTCGGTTCATTGTTAGCACTCTGTTCTGACTCATCCACAAAAAAAATCATGAAGGGATGCGCACAGTTTCAGAAAATTGTAACAACATTAATAATTCATATTTTCATATTTCCAGACGGGTGGAATTGTCTGTAATGCATCATTACGTTCACACCGGGCTGTGAAGGGAAAGCAGTCTTGCTGGAGACTGACTCATTTGTCTGTTTAATTTGTTTGTAGCACCTGTGCTAGCTCGTGTGTGTGTGTGTGTGTGTTTGTTGTGTTCGACAGGGTCAGCAAGATCAGGCATTCCCTTTGTCAGGCTTGAAAACGAGACGCTATACGTAGGATTCTCTTTGGGAGAATCCAGATAAAAATCAAACTGTGCCTGCACAGGGTAGACTGGAGAAGTTGGCTAGTGATATGCGCTGGAATGATCCTAGAGAATTGTGAAAAGTCCAGTCTGTCTCTCCCGAGGGTAGCTATTCCTGATCAAACTTATTTAACATAAGCTAGCTAAAAGGCAATGAATGAGAACTGTGTAGCTTTGGTATCTATAGCTTTTGTTTTACTAACAAGTTAGATGATATACAGGATTGTTCAGCTAGTCATTAAAAGTTTTAAGCCAATAGGATTGTTTTGAAGGTCTAACAGACGTCATCAAATGTTGTCATGACTGCAGCACTTGAGACTACATTTTTGTACATACAGTATATTTTGTATCTGTTAAAGATCTCTTGATCTGGAAAGCATCTGCTGTCTACATACGTCTGGCAGACGTATTACAGATGTCAGTTTTACATGCATTCTAAAATCATAAAGATCTTAAAGACATCTATTTGACACCTAAAAGGAAACGTCCTATAGACACATATTGCAGATGAGCAAACACCTTAAATAATACGTCTTGCAGATGTACAGTAAATGCAGACATCAAATAGACATCTCGGGGATGTATGTGCTATCAGCGTACGTTATTAATTATTCTTAAATAATACTTTTAGTAATCAAGGATACATTAAATGAATCAAACACTAGATCAAATAAATAGTTTTTTAAACTTTCTATTAATCAGTGAAAAAAATATATAATGTTTCTATAAAAAGCACTGTTTCAGCTTTGATTATAATGTTTCTTTCAGTAATTCAGTGTATTGAAATGATTTCTTAAGGATTATGAGACTCTGAAGGCTGAAGTAATGATGCTGAAAATTCAGCTTTGTATGACAGGAATAAATTACTCTGAAAATATATTGAAAGAAAACTGATATTTCAAATTGTAATAATATTTCTCTGCTTTTACTGTAAATATATGTGTATGACTTAATGCAACCCTGGATAAGACTTTCAAAACCATGAGAAAAATTCTACTCCCCACAAACTTATGTATATTTAAATAGGTGAATGTTAATTTTATAATTTATAATTTTATATATATATATATATAAATACATACAGTAACATATATGCAGTTCGAGTAAATTATATACATATATAATCACCCTCAGAGTAGTTTCAAACCTGTATGATTTCAAAAAAGAAGATATCTTGAAGAATGCTGGTAACTCAGCAGCTGACAGTACCACTTTCTTTTCTTTTTTTGTTTTTCCTCAATACTATGGAAGTCAGTGGCTATTTGTTTGTTTGAAACTGGTATGGAACTTGAGGGTGAGTAAATCACACACACACACACACACACACACACTAACAATGACTTATTTATATACAGTATACACAAGTTTGTGGGAAGTAGAATGTTTCTTACGGTTTTCAAAGTAGTCTCTTAACCAGGGTTCCATTAATTCATTTACATATATTTACAGAAATACAGTAAGAACAGTAATATTAAAAAATATGATTAAAATTTAAAATAACAGTTTTCTATTTTAATATATTAAGGTGTATTTTATTCCTGTGATGCAAAGTCATCATTGTTCAGCTGAAGTATTATCTGTGCAATCAAATGGATGATTATCGCTGGAAAAAAAGAGTCCCCAACTGAGCAAGCCAGAGGCGACAGCGAAAAAAAGGAACCAGAACTCCATCTGTGACAGAATGGAGGAAAGAAACCTTGGGAGAAACAAGGCTCAGGTGGAGGCCAGACGAAACCAGCAGTTCAATTCCAACCTCAGCAAAGTCAGATACTGTAAAGGATTTATTTGATTCCTGTGGTCTTGTCTTTATTGCGGAATGTCTAAATGTAAAAACTCCATGATCCAGCAGGGGGAGCTGTGGTTCCTAAATGAACTTCCTCTCACCTCTGCTCCTCCTGGCCTGCTGCACACTAAACATCCATGTGCAAAACACCCCCACCACTCTTATAAGCATCAACAGGGATGCATTTGTGTTATCAGTGTCGAATCTTCACATGCCGCCGTGCCGTCTGTCGGGTTATGGTGCCACAAACATGCACTTCAACTCCTTGTGTTGTTTTTCTGTGAGTGTCAGCTAAAAGATATCATTAACTAACTATATTCTGCTGCATGGCTATATAATAGCGGCGTGGAGAGATGATGCGCTGTAAGGGTTTATTAGTCCGCTCTGGGATGACAGGAAAAACACCCATAATCCTTTCCACATTTTGTCATTTGTGTAGCTTAGCAAGATGATGGTGGTTTATATGTCATTTAGAGGAGTAAATACTTCCCAAATCAGAGAGGATATTTCAAATAAGAGTCATTTATTCAAATCATATCATTTTATTCCAGATACTGCTGAGTCCCATTCTCTCCAAAAATGAAAAATCTGTTATTTATTAAGTGTTTTTTTTGTATAATGTAAATCAGTGGGCTCCAAACAATTCTGGACCTCACTGACATTCATTGTTTGAGCTAAAATATTCTTCAAAATATCTCCTGTGTCTTGCAAAAGAAAGTCATACTTGTTTGGTATGACATTAGGGTTAACTGCATTTTCATTTTTGGGGAACTATGCCTTTAAGAGTAGCTTTCCTGTCAGGGTCAAATGCTTTTGCAGAAACATCTGGTGTATCTCAGAGTAGCACTGTGGGGTGTTAAACACAACAACACATTTGATCGTGTCACCCTAATACTTGTCTGTATTACAATTTTCTTCAACAAGAGCTACACCACAGAAGAATTTGTTTCCATCTGGTCACATCGGGAAGATGTCCATTACCTTACAGTATAAGACGTCTTCTGTATATTCAGAGCTATAATCAGCCTTCTCTGTTTGTAATGATGACACTTTCTGCTCGATCTCACATAGCTCATGAAACAGTTCATTAGTCAACATCCATTTATGATTCATGAAGCTTCGGTCACTTTAATAGCTATTAAAATAATCGTTCTACCAAGATGCTTGATTTTAGGGCTAATTATTAGCATTATGGTTTGATGGTGTTAGTCTGATTAACTTTAAGATTGATAACGCTTAAAATGTATGGGCTGCATCCTTGA
>JAUMHR010000029.1:575736-589005 GCA_032361145.1 Enteromius fasciolatus
CGACTATAAAGCTCATAGAAGCTTAGTCTGGCCAAGCTACCTTACTACCCGCCTTCTGGGAGGCGGGCTTAACCTGCATCCATTAGATGCCTCTGTATACTACTGGATGAATCTACAACCAATCAGACCACTCATTCCGAGAGCTCGTTTCTCATTGGTTCCCACTTTTTTGGGAATCTGAAATGCTCTAAAACGGCAGCTTTGCCAGACTAGCGTCACAGGAAGTATGGACGGGCCCAGGCTATCACTTAACAACATACGTGAATTAAGAACAAACAACACTTCTACATCATTCATTAAACCTATTTAATGCTAATTTCGGCATTTACTAATGCGTTATTAAAAATCACAAGTTGTGTTTGTTAAGTTAATGCACTGTGAGCTAACATGAACTAACAATGAACGGTTTTATTTATTTTTTTAATTTAACTAACTTTAGTAAAGATTAATAAATACAGTATTAAATGTTAACAAATGACACCTTATTGTAAAGCGTTACCTATTTTCTTTATCTTGCTTTGGTATGTCAATATGGTACGCTTAATGGAAAGGTTCAAACAAGTTTGATTGAAAGTAGTCTAAAAGTAATCTAAGAAAAAAAAGGTACATACTTAAAATACATATTATGTAATGTTATATAATATTACAGTTTTCATTATACAATCTGTCATCAGTAATGAAATAAAAAGTAATCTACTCAGCTCAGCTTACATATCATGTTCATTGAGCATCACAGCAAAATTGTATTAAAAACCGCTGACTGAATGAACCACATTAATATGTGAGTAAAATGTAACGTTAAAAGAGCAGGTCATATGGGTTTTTAAAAATATCTTATTTACAGTTTGTAATGTAGCTGCCCTTCAATGCAAACAGTCTGCAAAGTTATTAATGAAAAAAGTGCATGATAAAGAAAGATATTGTCTCTTAAAAGAAAGCGTCGACTCAGAATCACCTTGACGAGTTGTTACATTTTCGAATTTTCTGCCTGTTACCGGTATGCATCATTATTACGTCGACAAAGTCATATACGAACAAAGTCTGATCTGCCCGCAAACACTTCCGCTAGTCAGTGTCGAGAAGAAGCTGGGTTCTGTGTTCAG
The DNA here is from genome assembly GCA_032361145.1 of Enteromius fasciolatus. Classification (NCBI taxonomy): domain Eukaryota; kingdom Metazoa; phylum Chordata; class Actinopteri; order Cypriniformes; family Cyprinidae; genus Enteromius; species Enteromius fasciolatus. The sequence goes on from JAUMHR010000029.1 coordinate 576,840, forward strand.
TGGTTAAAATTCATATATGTGAATTTATTCTCTGGCTGCGGGGGATTCTGTTGTCGTGGTAGAGCCTAGGTTTCCCTGGTAATGCTGTAAACAAAGCAGCGTTTCGCTCGCAAATAATGATTTATCAGACATTACATGCAAGACGAAATGAAAAGAACATCCAGAATTTCCTGAAGACAGTCAGTTTCCTTCAGAAATACAGTGATATAAAAACACCCGCACAGATTTAAATTTTGAAACGTTTAGTGCTCATTTATTCTTATTTTAGCCTTGTGAAAAATCTATTTGTGGCGACCAATCAAAACAGACTTGTCAAACTGACCAATCAGAGCAGAGTTGGCTAAAACATTCTAATGTTAAATGCATATTCTGAGAGAATGACAGTGTTTTCTGACCTTCTGACATGACACAATATTAGCACACTGTAAAATCTTGCTCTTTAACTGTAACTTTTCTAACAGCTACAGTTTATAATCAGCAATTTAGTAATCAAGCAATACCATACTATGATTTCATTGTACATAAGATCAGCTGTGCAGCTTTAATGGCTGTACTCATGCCTCAGAGGTCAAGATCTGCTGGTTTCAAAGCATTTTACTAGCTAGTTAGTTTAATTGCTACTTTCAAAACTGTCACTTTGGGGTGGATGTTGTTGTTGTTGTTGTTTTTCTTTAACGACTAGGAAAAAAACGAAACATTTTCAGAGAGCCAGGTCTTCTATGTGGCTATTATTGTTTCTAAGCTGTGCATCGCAGACCTCCTAAAGTGTGTCATCTATCAAAAAGTTGTGTCCATTTTTATCACATCCATAACGTAAGTGGATTTCTCAATTTAAAGTGGAGGGAAACTTGTCTAGATTGACATCTGGACTGTATCCGCAGGGGGTTCAGGTTATTATGCATAATAATAGTTCCACATTTTAGTCATTTTTTTCACACTGAAGTTACATTTAACATTTTCACTGCAAATGTCACATCTGTTGAGATGGAATTGTTCTTTATTTGTACCCGACTTCGTACTGCTGTTCAGTTATTATTGTTAAAAAAAATTACCTTCTTTTTGAACCTTTAGTCAAAGTACATGGAGGCACTGTTTAGTCTAGTATCTCTCTCGTTTCTTCAAGGAAACATAGAAACCACTACTCTTTTGTCCACTGGTCTTGACATTGGATAGTGTTACTTAAGAAAATGAATAATTCACACACTATTTCTTCAAAGATTTAACACATTTTTACTCCTGTTTCCTTTTCTAAATGTGAGGCGCTGCTTTCAGTATATCTTCTAATCAAACATCTCAGCTGCACACTTTAATTCCTAAAGACCAACACAATCTCATAATATAATGGTACAATATTTGTACATTTAATTTGTGAGTTTTCATACAACTTTCATACAACTTTTCATACAATTTCTTTCAACCTTGCTTTTTGTAAAAAACAACAATAACAGCAACAAGTAACTCTCAATTTATCCTGACTCGGAAATAAACTCAGAAATACTACTCCAGCAAAAATTCAAATTCTGTCATGATTTAGCTACTTTAAGAGCCTAAATCAAGCAGGGCAACACCTTAAAAGTATTAGTTTGCCCCCAAAGGAAAATTCTGTCATTAATCCCTCATGTCGTTCTAAACCCATAAGACCTTCTTTTATCTTTAGAACAAAAATCGCAACGAAACGCATACAGACCCTTGATGTACAGTAATCAGCCTTGTTTACTTTCAGGGGGAAAACACATGCATGAACACACACTGTTTAAGTTGAACTACTGATGTCACATCCTGTTTACCGATGTATTTACTAAGTTTCTGGACCTTACAGGTCTTATGGGTTCGGAACGACATGAGGGTGAGTAATTAATGACAGAATTTTAATTTCGGGGTGAACTAACTCTTTAATAACTTGATTCTTACATGTCATGTGACATCATGACACCAACAGCTGTAAGCTTTGATGTTACTGTTGTGTCAACATTCTTTACAATAATAATAATAATATAAAACTCTTATAGTAGCTAATGTGAAGTATACTTTATTAATCTAAAGAATCAGTTTCCACTATAAAACACATTTGACATGTTATCGAACCATACCAATAAACAAAAGAGTGTATGAAACAATGCTTTTTAGTGCAAAATATATTTCTACTCTGTGCTGTAATAAACTAGACTGAAATTAGACTGAACTATTTAAGTGTAGTACAGACAGTTAAATTATTTTAGAAATGAACATTCTATCACCATTCACTCCTGCTGTTCTAAATAATGTTCTTTCTTCTGCGAGATACAGAAGAAGAATGTTTCACTTTGAAAATCAGTGGGGTCCAAAAATTGCATAAAGGTAGTCTAAAGAATTCTAGTAGTTTAATTCAAGGGTTCTACATACAATCACAGAAGTAAAGTGGTTATTCACTTGCAAAATACTGTAGTTTAAATCACTGATCACATACAGTAAGGAGAACTTGTCCCCGACTGAGCCTGTTTTTTTTTTTTTTTCCCTTTCTGGTGGAGTTTTGGTTCCTTGCTGCTGTCGACTCTGGCTTGCTTAGTTGGGGATACCTAATTTCATACTGAGATACTGAGCTGGACAGTGACATCACTGAATTCAATAATGAACTGCCTTTAACTAAAACACTAAAAAGTGTTTACTATTGTCCTTTTAGTATTGACACATATTTTCCTAGTTTAGTTGCCTTGAGACAATCTGTATTGTCAGAAGCGCTGTAGTATAAATAAAGGTTGCTTGACTCGACAGAGCCTTAAGGGTGTACCTACAATATTGCTGCATCAAGTTCTTGCCATGATTCTTCAGAAACTCAATTTAATATCATGCACACAACCGTATAGCCCTGCAGTGACCCAACACCTCAAATCTGTTTTCTGGAGATAGAAGGACCCATGCATCTTTGGTTGAAAGAGAGAGAAAAGTATTTCCTCCGTAATGGAGGACGTACCTCTGCGACTGGTTCATCTATGCCGGCTGAGCTACTGAGGTGCAGGAGATGATTACCACACAAATAACTACAGTGACTGAATCCCTCTGCTCTGCAGGCGGCAGGAGGAAAACAACGAAAGAAGCGGAGCAACAAAGAGACGAGAAGGAATGAGGAGTAGAGGGTAAAGTGAGGAACAGAGAGTGAAATGAACAGACGGAAGGAATGGGAAATAGGGGGAAAGGGAAGAGTAAGGCAGGGCAAAGGTTTAGGAACATTTCAATTACTGTGTAAACAGACAACAAAGACCCAGAACACTGGAAACTATAACAGTCTTTAGCCTAGAGGGAAACTCATTTCCCCTTCTCAACTCTGCTCTTCACAGAAATAATGTCAGAGACACACAGAGCAAACATTTGATGTTCTGCCTCTGCTGACAGACTTTCATTACATCTGAAATTATCTTCAAAAGCTTGAGGGTAATGAATTGCCCGTAAAGATTAACTGTGAGCAACTTTCCCAAGAGCGGAGATCGCTTTTTAAGTTTTCGTGAAGAATATTTCTAAGTGTCCAGAGTATTTTTAATTTCACTTTAATTAATGTTGTAATTGCTTTTGTAATAGGTTGGAGCTTCACTTGGAGTTTTAGGTCACACACAGCGAGTAGTTCACCGATTCTTCCGACATGGGACAGACCACGACACACAACTTTACCTGCCTTTCATTTTTTTTGCAAATGGCAAATCTTCCACTGTGAAATTAATCAGAGATGATCACTAGAGTGTTGTTAACAGGAAAGTACAATTTCATTGGATTTGCTTTATTTAATTTATGTAATGAAAGCACATTTTCACTCTTCTTATTACTCTCATTATAAGAATATTGTATAAAGCACAACTGTCTGTAATATTGTACTCTTCTTGAGCATCAAACCATTATATTACAATGATTCATTTCTGACAATCTTTAGTTAAGCTTTTTACTCAAGTTTTTATGCTGATAACATATTGTAATTAATACTAAAAATGTATTATATAAAGAAAGTGCAAGGAAGAATAATTGTGCTGGTTTTAGACTTTCGAAGCCCACTGTGTCTGACAGGAACTCACTTGAAATATGAATAATGCCAGACCATATATGGTAACGCTGTATCCAAAATGTATCACACGTTTGGAAGTCAAAACATTTGCAATTAAAAATCCAGCAGAGTAGCACTAAAATAAAACCACGATACCCCAGCACTTATAGACAGCCCATGCATGATTGATTTAGTCTCTTTGTGAATATGAAGCAGTTCTCCTCTAATACTTCCTTTTTTCTCCACAAATCTAATATATTCTGGGGGTTTTTATCTCATCATTTTGTAATCAATGCTTTTGAGACTCTTTTAATCACAGTGCACAGCAGAAAAGAGAGCTCTGGTGTTATGTTAATATTGATTGTAAATTGTGTGTGAAGGCTATAACCTTATATATATATATGAAAATAATTGTATTTATTAATTTAATCTTACGTAATTTTGGAAGATGTTATCAAGTTGTTCATACTAATTTCCCATAAGATACTACAGATCAAAAAAGGAAAGAAAAGTATTTTTGAAGCTATTAAAACAGCTGGTGTCTCAGACTACCATCAGAACATGATCGTTAATGTAACACCACATGTAAACTTACGGCAAGTGACTTACCTTATTTAAATTCTGTTACTTAGAGGAAACAAAACCATATCATAGTACATTTTCTAGGGCACATTCTCCAACAAAAAGAAGCGAATGCGCAGAAGGAGGGGCATACCGGGTGAGAGAAACAGAGAAAGGGTGGAGGCACGAGAGTTATGCTTTATATGTATCGCTCAGTGTGAAAGTGTTAAGGCAGGAGACGCGCTCGTGGGGAAACCGGCATTCATGCTCCATCGTATTTTACATCCGATCAAGACCGAGAGAGCATCCAACCTTCTCCTCCAGAGAGAACAGAAGGATCTAAAGAAATCTCACTTCTTATTCCTGCGAAAAGCGTTTCCCACAGAACATTTTTCCCCACCTCTGTCAGATGTGCGTCAACTTCTTCCATTGCGCGCCAGTGTGGATTTGGGAAGGCGCGCGCACCTGCTTTCACCTGGCGTGAGAAAACAATTTATCGACATACTTTAGACGTGTTCCGAAAAGGATCGCTCTCCTGGGCGGACAGTTGATCGGAGGATTTCCAAGTGCCGTCTTTTATATTTTTCTCCGTGTCTCGGATAGCCCAAGAGTAACTCATGTCAGGTAGTGCCTGCGCCTCTTTCCGAAATCTGTGTGATGTTAACTTGAGCTCGCCGTCTGAAAACACCTATTATTTTGAGTTGCAGGACACAACGGGGATTTGCGAGGAGGAAGCATGTATGGCTGAAGGATGTGGGCTCGGAGCGTTGGTAGACCGCCTGACCTGATGCTCCTATGGGAGGGGATGGTGAACTGTCTCCGCTGGGCTTGTGTGCTTGTCTCTCTGGCCGTGTATGTGAGCTCCGCTGAACCTCTCGGATGGCTGCTGTCCGATAAAGGTCCTTTCCATCGCTCTCAGGAATTCATCGAGTTCACCGAGCGATACCAACACGGTTTTACAACCAGATACAAAATTTACAGGTACGACAGAAACAGTGTGAATCGTGTCGGTTCCTGTGAGGTCAGGGTCAGATTCCAGCACCCCTTTAAATCGTTCTTAGGTGTCTTTTTAACCCAGGCCGAAGTGCTGCTGTAGTGAATATCAGCACGACTGAATCGCCTTAAGCTGGAGCCCACAGGTGACTTTAATCTTTTGATAAAAAGAGTTGCTCATATTCCTATCACATTCTTATACAGCAGTTCTACTGTATAAATAGCTAATAAATGTTGAGAACTTGAGTAAGTTCGTGTATTTCTTTTCTGCCAATATAACTAGTTCCTATAGAAGCCAACGCTTCAAGCACTGAAGCTGGAAAATGATTACAGATAGTGTGTTAGCATTATTATATCCTTCCAAACATGACTTTCTGTGCACCCCTTCTGCTGAAAATTGTCTAAAGCCAATCAGCCAATCAGATTAGGGCTTGCCAGATCAAGAAAGTACTACCCATTTTTATTCAATATGCAACAAACAGACTTGAGGCTGCCTTTATTTGCCTCGTTTCTCTCTTGTGATACGAAAACCCACCATATACTGTTACAGAGCCTGTCAAGTGGTGGCGTGACAACATTCCTAATGTTTGCTGAAGTATTTGTTCTCATGGGCTCACGTATTAGCCATAACAAAACAACTCATAACACAATTCCATATAACATCCCTGGTGAAAATACGTCAAGTATCATAAACTCAGAAATCACTAATAAATACCTTCTCCAAACAATAAGTAATAATGCATAAAACACACCTCCACAGTCTTCTCGAAGCCTTGCAGCCGAACTCTACATTATTATTATTAGCGTCATTTTCCTCTTGATCTCATCTTCATTTATGCCTCTGGTTTCTGCTTCTGATTGCAAAATAGCTTGTGGCTTTTGATTACATGGTGCCCTCAGGTCTGCACCGCAGGCTCTCAGAGAGCTCTCCAGTAAAGGAGCGCTTTGCCCTCTCTGGTTTGTCAGTGGTGATCAGTGGCTTAGGTGCTCAACGCTAGTGCTCATCAAGCACCTCATCTGATACTTACACCATCCCTCGTTGGGCTGATTGGTGATAATGACATCCTCCATTCCCTTCATGATTGTTCTCTGGATAGGGCCCTTGATGTGAGTGATTGGATTGGTTCCCATGAGTTTTAAACTCTGTCACTAGTATAGAGGGCTGTGGTTTAATTGCTAATCTCTAAAGAGAAATTTCTTCAGCTAAGGTTGGGGAAACTTCTGTGTTTTCTCTGGTGTGGAGACTAACAACCTTGTAATGGAGATAGGGAATGTGGGAAATAGGATGAAAGAAAATAATAAATATTGATCTAATGGTGTGGTCTTGCGGAACCTGAGAAGAAGAGGCATGTTTTTTTTGCTTGCCATGCAATTTGTACACTGCCTGGATACCAGTAACTGGATTTGTATATAAATTATGATATATTTTCCCATAAGGCGAACAGTACTGGCTACAAATCGGATTTTCTGTTATTTGACACACTGATATTAAATGATCTTTTACTGTATGCAATGCATAGAAAGACAGATATAAACTAGTATTCAAAAGTTGTGGGCCTGGAAGATTTTTAAACATTTATGTCTCTTATATTCACCAAGGATGCACATATCTAATCTAAATACAGTATTATTATGAAATGTTATTTATACATTTGAATGACTGTTTTATGTTTGAATATATTTTGTAATGGATTCCTGTTATGCAAAGCTAAATTAGCTGCATTAATGGATTAACGCTGGCAATTAGTTTATCACACATTAAAGCAGTTTTTATTATTATAAAAGTCTGTTGCTCTCTCACTGGCTCTGAATGCACATACAAACAAACCATGGGTCACAGGAGGAGTGGGATGGGTGTCATCACACGTCTCAACTGAGTGCATTTGGGGTGGTGCTACAGCACTCACGTAAAGCGTCCATGACCTCATAAGTGGGAAATAAAACAGATAAATAGATAAAACATTGCGCTAGATAGGACTATCGCGCTTGGGCTCAGTTCAAGACCACTGGGCCTAGCATGTACCTCCAGCATCTTGCACACACAAGTCTCTACCCACTCGCCCTCGCCCATCAAATGTTGATAATGCAGGTCTCTGCTCGGAAAGTAACTCTAGACTCTGAGAATAACTTGTTTTTCTATAACAAGCTATAAAATATTTTCTATAAAAATGTTAAGGCCCTGGCAGTGGCAAGTAGCTTTGGATTTTATGTTTAATTTGATTACAATAATGTTATAAGTTGAGATTTACTCTACATATTTTAACTGATAGTATGTAAAAGGTATACTGCAGTAAAAAAGCACATAATTTGTTTAAAGTGTTTGCAAACCAAATGTTATTGCACTTTTGTTCATATAGCAGTACTTTAAAAAAATACACAATACACTACTTCTGGTTTAATTTTTTATTAATTGCAGAAAATCATGGGATTTATCACGATTGATCAAAATTGTAATAGTTGCACAGCAAAAATAATACCTATAAATACTTGTACTTTGTTACAGAAATAAATCTCACATTTATATGACAGTGTCATATTGTCACATCATGCAAATATTCAGGGAGAAATAGCACTTTTGTTCAAATGATATTGTTAAATTGTATTTGTATATTATTTGCATATAACTGCATTATCATAGGTTATATTATGCACTGAGTCATCGCTCTGCTTCAGGTTTGTCATTAAGCAATTGCATGCAATGTAAGATGACATACAGGTCTAGGCCAGGCCGAGGTGTGGTAAACATGTAAAAAAACAAACATTTTTTTCATAATTAATAATTAATAATCACACAAAATTAACAAATTAAATCGACAGCCCTAATAATTATATTAAATTGCGTGTAAACATTATGATATTTTCCCCAAAGGCAAAAAGCACTAGAGAATGTCATTCTTAATTGCCTGGTATGAATGCATTATTATTTATTTATTTTACAGATATATGATCATGAACTTGGAATTTGATGCTTAAAATGAATGTTTCCACACACAAAAATAGTTTCAAAGTATTTTCAAAAAAAAAAAAAAAAACGGAAAAGTTTAACATTTTCTCTCAGATTTTGCTCCGGCGTTTAGGGACGCACGAGTGGGATGCTTTGTTTGAAGATCTACCATCTGAGCGTTAGCTTCAGGGAATGCAACAAATTCTGTCAGACTGGATTAGAACAGAATATCAGATGACTAAACTTTGAAACAGAGCTCGCTTTCTGCGTAATAATAGATGCAAATGTATTTAAATAGGAAGAAACTAGATTCCCTTCTCCATCCACAATACCTATTTCATAGTTTAGTGGGTGTACAGTATGCATTTTAGTTTGCAGTACTTCCTTTAGTCAAGCATGAGATCGCTGTTATTCTGTATGAGGGCGTAATCAGATAATAGTTCTGAAAGGAAATGTACCCGACTTTATAACACACACCGTGCCACCTCAGCATGGTTAGAGCAGTTAAGCAGATGTTTACAAGCTTTACCTTGTATAACATGCTAATATGCACAATTCGAGTTGCACAGGCACCACACAGAGTTTAAAGGAGGATCTTAAGGGATTATATCCTCACATTTCTTTGTAGAAATATGCTCAGATTGGGCACCTGGCTCCCTATGGAGGCTCTTCAAGCCCCTAAACAATGAAATACCACCTACCGGCCTGGCTGCTCTGCTGAGCCCAAAAGAGCTTTTTGGAACAGGAATAGAGCAAACAAACATGGAGAGAGGGACAGATGTGGATAAGAGCCAGATTGAGGAGAGGGCGACTTGAATGTGACTGCAATGACTAATGTGCTGATTATTGTGCTCCAGTATCAGCTCATACAACGTCTTATGTAAATGATTATGAACTCACAGGGAGTTCGGCCGATGGAAGGTCAACAGCCTCGCTGCGGAGAGACAAGAAGGCCATGGAGTGGCCGTGCCCTTTGACCCGGACTTTATCCATAACATCAGACTTCTGGGGAGAAGACCAAGCCTGCAGAAAATTACTGACACCATCATTAAGAAATACGGGACTCATTTCCTGCTCTCTGCCACTCTGGGAGGTAAGAAAACTATATTACGTGCGAGCTAGTTATTATCCCTGCAAAATAGATTTTCATTCTTGACTTGTTCCTGAGTTGCAAGGACATCTTTATATAGTCTCAGTAGAGTCTGACGTGACATTATGCATTATTGAACACTGGGGTAAGTGTTGTCTAATGGATATGACACCCTTAACTTCAGTTCTTAGATAAACTTAATAGATCAAACGACGAATTCAGAATTCACCCCGTTTCATTTATTAATGTACATTTCATCAGTGCATGTTATTCCAAAGAAAAAAAGGCTTGTCTTTGTAACGTTTCATTAAAAATGCAGTTCTGTTAAACTAAAATGCCTCTGAAGTGACTTGCCTTTTTGGCTGATGTCACCTAGGCCAGTGGTTCTCAAACAGGGGACAGTTATAATAAAAATAATAATAATATACTGAAACAGTCTAACTTGATTAAAATGATAAACACAATCAAGAATCAGTATTATTCCTGGGCCCATTTAGTAATGTCGATGACTGAATTATGCAGATGAGTGATACAGTGTTGTCTGAGGGCCCGAAGACCACAGCCATCCAACAAAGGTCTTCTGCCTTGTCCCCTTAATGCACAGAGGTTTCTCCAGTATCTCTGAATCTTTTGATGATGTCATGCACTGTAGATGTTGAGATTTGTAGCAGGCATCAAATGTGAAATTAGCTCATTTAGTGGATAAAGGTATACAATTTATGAGTTTAAACATGTGTTATGTTCTCTATATTCAGTTGCAAATAACATTGGTTCTTTTGATTTGATTTTCAATTTTTAAAAAAGAAACACCCCAACATTTGTGAAATTCAGGTTGTATAATACAGACTTTTTTTTCACAATCATCAAGAAGTTAGTAAGGGTTTGAGAAAAGTAGAAGGGGTGGTGGTTTAAAATTCTAATTATCTGGAGATAATTGAGAGAAATGAGATTCTAAGTGTAATCCGAAGGAATAATTCAATAAATAATGGGAAATTGATGTTTGAATTGGGTGAGACAAAAAGTGCAGTGCCTTAGTGTGAAAATGATTAATACATTTTTTTGCAGCCCAACCTCATCACATATTACTTTCATTGCAGCATACAGATAATAAAAAAATCTAGTTCCAGTCCACCTCAAAGTGTGTTTGCAGTTATCCGATAATGTGGTGTAGTATGTAGTATCTGATCATGACATGATCACAGAAAAAGCGTATTAATGCTTGGTGTCCATGGAACCATTTTACTGTGTCTTGTTAAGATGCACTTTACATTAGCACCTGCATCAACAGTTCTGGTGACATATTAGGAATATTTTTGCTTTTCATGTGTAAAATAAGTCTCTCTTCCTGGATATTCTGCTTCACTCACAAAATGTCAACGCAAAAGTAAAATGGATTGCAACTGCCTGTTTCCATAGGCAAGATGAAAAGTGTGGACAGGTATGTCTTTGTTTGTCTAGCTGCTTTTAGCTCTGAGAACTCATCTTCATTTGTAGATACACTAGAGAGCAGAAGTCTCTCGGTTTTCTAAAGTCCCTTACACCTTGCCTGCTGAGAGACTGTTTACAGCATACATCTCTTCAAAAGAGACATTCTCAGCCATCCATATCTCGCTCCATAAATAAACTGCTTTTATACCATGACTGAGGCTGAAAGTGGAGATCATTTGAAGGTCTGGCTAATGCTCCACAGGACACCTTTTGACTCTAACATTTTTTTCTTAGGCATTTGTTCTCTTCAAACAAACCCACCAGCTGAGTCAATTGATTTTCATTGGATCCCTCTCACTCGGAGATGAAGGATACTCTCATCTATACCATGCGTGTAATGAGAGCTGACATGTCAGATGAGGAAGAGCTGCATGGCTTTGTGGGCCCCAGACAGGCCAAGACGGGGCGAGCTCATGCTGTAGATGATTAGGGTTGATTAGCTTCTCCAGCTGAGATGATCATTTTTGTCTGGCTTTTGATCAGGCGAGGAGTCCTTGACCATTTTCGTGGACAAAAGCAAACTTAGCAGAGGTCAGCAGAATGGCGGCGCCTCCAATGCTACAGCTGGTACGCTGACCCTTGAAGCCCTCCACCAACTGGCAGCATCCTATTTCATCGACAGAGACAGCACGCTCCGGAAGCTCCATCACCTCCAGATCGCCTCCACCGCCATTAAGGTACGACCCCCATGCTACCGACCAGCTCTGAAATGTGATGGCGGCACTAAATAAATGCAAAAATGTATTTTGCTTCAATGTAGTAAATAGGGCTTGACAATTAATTGGTTATTATGGATCAAAATATGTTTGCTGATGATTTAAAATATGCAAATAGCATACATATCACAATAACTTTTTGTTTGTAGATATGATAAGTTAATTCCACCCCATCATAGCTCATCATATATAGTAGTCAACATTTAAAGTGGATCAAAAACATTCACCAAAGTTGACCCAAAACATAATACCAAAATTTGCTCTTGTTTTAGGGCAACTTTAATAAAAAAAAATGTACACACAGCACCCCATATTGACAGAAAAACACAGAATTGTTGACATTTTTGCAGATTTATTAAAAAAGAAAA
>JAUMHR010000029.1:600484-616568 GCA_032361145.1 Enteromius fasciolatus
TGATGCACCTGCAACAACGCCACAGCGTGTACGGAAGACGCAGCCTCTCCTCAGGCTTTATAAGCATCGTCATCGACAAATGCCCACAGACCTGGGAGGGGAGCGACGGGTTACCCTGCCAGGAGGTAGAAGCCTGCGGATACAGTTGCCTCCAACAGACCTCTCGACCCGGGGGACCCCCGTGTAGCCCCTCGCTACGCCACCGTCAAGGGTGGTGAAGGAGGATGAACCACTTGACCGTTTCCTGGCAGTAAAAAGTGCCTTCCACGACCACGTAGGCTCATCATGCACTTCCGGAAGAAAAGCACTGGAGCGGGCCTCCGCACTTCAGTACGGGGCGAACACCGTACCAATCATGCCGTCATGGAGGCTCAGGACGCTGTGGATACAGTTGCCTCCACTTAATCCCGATCCCCCTGGCGGCCCGGGAAGCATAGCGACCAGTTCTGAATCAGCATCCGGTATGGTTGAGTGTCCATCGGACACCGCTCCAAAAACCGAATGCCTCACTTCCAGAAGCGCGCTCTCCTCCCAATGCAGTAACAGACATCTGATATCAGGGGGAACTCCAAAAAGTGACATCTGACTTTTTTTTTTTTTTTTTAAATCAGGCTGCTTAATGGAGACTCCTGCATCTTCTATTCTTTCCAATCTTCACCGAACATTAGCTGTCTGGTGTTAATAGCATTAGGCTCTGAGATTCCTTGTTTATGAGCTGGTTGTGGGCACGAATCAACAAGAGCTCTATTCAAGTTCTGTTACTACTTAAGAGGCGTCCTTCTGGAGGCTCTGGTCCCTGGGAGTTTACCAGACCTTCAGGTGTCGAAGCTGGTCATCGATCAGTTTTATGACTCATGAACCCATTAGGAGAAGATTTCAAGATTCTCTTTGGAATGTTGTCCTTTGGCATCTTTGTCTGTTCACTATGAGGTCCCACAGTGTTATATTATAATGTTGTTATTGTTTTATTTTGTTATTTTATCTCTATTTAATAAAACAAAATTGTAGTCAGTTTGGAAACTTTGCGCCACCTGGCTGTATTTTCATGAACGACTTTAACACACGACTGAATTAAATTTAAATCCGGGACTTTGCCGCGGCTGTACATGCGGCATGCAGTAGACATTTTGGTTGTCCACCTACTGTACAGTGTCCGACCGAGGACCGCAGTTCACCTCTCGTGTGTGGAGGGCTTTCTGCTCCCAACTCAACATTAATGTCAGCTTGACCTCGGGATACCACCCTCAGTCCAACGGACAAGTAGAACGACTAAACCAAGAATTTACCAAATTTCTTTGTGCCTATTGCCATCTAAAACAATCTGACTCCACTCAATTAACCCCATTCCAATGCATACTAGGTTTTCAGCCACTCTGTTTCCGTGGTCCGGAGAAACCACCAACCTCCCGACAGTTAACTCTTGGCTCTGGAGGAGTGAAGCCACCTGGGATGCTACCCATGCCAGCCTACAGCGAGCCATCCAGCGAGTAACACGCCAGGCAAATCGTCTCCGGAGAGACGCCCCTCATTATGCCCCACGTACCTCGGTTGAGTTCCGCCTCAGGTGTTTCTCATTTTCTCTGTGATTACTCACCTTTATAAGGTGCAAACTTTCTACATACCATGGCAAAGTCATATCTGCCCTAGGTGATATTTCCGAGCGTTTCCCATTGTTATTGGTTACTTGTGTTTTGATTACGGACTGTCTCTCTCGTGTATTCTTGCTGCCTGCCCCTTTTGACTACTGCCTGTTTACGACTATTCTACTGGATTATCTGTATTGTACCTGCTTGCTGGTGATTGTACCTTCTGCCTGTTTGACACACCGATTAAAGCTTGCAAATGGATCCTAATGACTCTGAGAGTATGTTACAACAATGTAGCGATGCAGTTAGACAGATTAGAATATTTATATGTACAAATCATACAAATATCCCATTCCAAAACATTTCTAGCATACTTTCATTGAAAAGAAATTAAAGTTTGATTGAAAGACTTTCTGGTGCATTTCACTTACAGCCAATAAAATTTCCGATATAATTTCCATCAGGCAAGCGTTGATCTATTTGGTTGATAACGTTTTACAAAGTTTAATGTTGGATTAAAGAGAAACCATTTCTATTTTAAAAGCACAGAGATATGGCGACTGCACACAGTCTGAGTACGCACAAGCAATATCAGAGTGAGAGGACAGTTAATTTGTGTTTGTTAGCCCTATTTTAAATCTTTGCAGCCATTTTTCTGCCATTAAAGGACTGTGTTCTCATGTTACAATAAAGAGCTAGCCACATTTGCACGAGAATGATCACTGGACCCACTCATCGTTTTAATCACGCTAGATTTAATTATATCTCATGGAATTGATCTTACTGATCTAGATATCGTACCTCAAAGCGATGAGGTTTCTGACCATTTCCTTGTATCGTGCATGCTGCGTATCACTGATAGAACTATTGTTCCAGCCTCCCCTTAATACACAGGATCTAGACAAAATGACTAGCGATATGGGCACCATCTTCTCCAAATTGAAAAAGGTTAGAGTAAAACGTATTGCGCTATGGTACAACAGTAATACCCATTCTCTCAAGAAAGAAACTCATAATCTTGAGCACAAATAGAGAAAAACTAACCTGGAAGTTTTTAGAATTGCATGGAAAAACGGTATGTCCAGATATACAGGCTTTAAAAGCTGCTAGGGCTGAGCATATCCACAAACTCATAGAAAATAACCAAAACAATCCAAGGTTTCTATTTAGCACAGTGGCTAGGTTAACAAATAACCAGATGCCATCCGATCTAAAAATTCCTTCACAGTTTAATAGTAATGACTTTATGAATTTCTTAACATCAGAAATACAATAACCAATATAGATATGGCGTCTAATATGTCAACTACTTTCGTGACACCCAAAGAAAAACTGCAGTACTTTAATGCTATAGGACAGAGTAAAATAAACTCATCATTGTATCTAAATGTTATGTGCCCATCTTTGTTTATGTTCTGTGTTTGCCTGTTTTCCCCATGTGCTTTCCCTGTGACCTAGTTTTCTGTTAATCATGTATTCCGTTCAGGTGTGTTTCCCTCATTTACGTTTATTGTCTTCCTTACTTAAGCTAACCCTGTGTATCAGTCTTTGTCCATCATCGTCAATGTTAATTGTGCTTCTACTGCTCTCGTGTTGTGAAACCTTTGGATTTTATTAAAGATGTTTATGTTTGATATGGACTACGAAACTCTCTGTGTCTTCCCTCTGCATGACCATGACAGAATGACGGACCAAAACAGATGGAGGATGCCCGGTGACGCTTCTTCGAGCCCGAGTGCTTCACTGAGCCTGAGTGCTGCATTGATCACAAGCGCTTCACCGAGCACGAGCACCTCCATGAGCACAAGCACTTTATCGAGTCCGTGCTGCCTGAGCGCGTCCACGAGCCGGCAGCAATATCAGTCCCGGTGGGGATACTAGTGGACATTTTTGACGAGGATCTTATCGACTGGTATGGAGAGGTGAAGCCCAGCCCTCTTGAATCGCCTTCTTCTCCGCTGTTCTGTGTTTTTAAAGTTCCCTCCCAGCCTTCCTCTCCCACCTCCTCTTACAGCAGTTGATATCCACAGTCAAGCTCCACTGGGATACAGCGATCCCTTGTCTCGGCCATCAGCCGGCGACGCCTGGACTCCACCTCGGTCTTGCGACCCATCGGCTTCACTGGGCCTCATGGCGCCTTCGACTTCGTCGTGGCTCGTCGTCTCACCAGCTCCACCGGGCTCCCTTGTTCTTCTGGCTCAGCCTGGGTCAGGAGTCGCCCATCCGCCGTCTTTGGACTCCACTCTTCCGGCTGCGCCGTCCTGCCAGCTCTCTCAGGCTCTTCCTTCCCTCCGGCTTAACCATCGGCCGTGGTCGCTCCGGCTCTGCATCGGTCCTCCGAATCCCCGCCTCACCCTCAGTTACCTGAGTCCACTGCTACGCCGCAGCCCTCCA
The DNA here is from genome assembly GCA_032361145.1 of Enteromius fasciolatus. NCBI lineage: Eukaryota > Metazoa > Chordata > Actinopteri > Cypriniformes > Cyprinidae > Enteromius > Enteromius fasciolatus. The sequence continues at coordinate 604,465 of JAUMHR010000029.1, forward strand.
GCCCATCGGTGTCACCCCAGTGCCCCTTCTGCTCGACTCCACCCTGGGCTCTCCACACTCTGGGGTTGTCACCGTCTGTCGGCCCCCTGGAGTCGTCGGCCTCTCCTCCTCCATGGCTCCTCCCACCGTCAACTCCGCCCTGGGGCCTCAGCCTTACTGGTCGCTGGGCCATCACCTGTCTCATCCTGCTTCTGACGCCGCACTGGCTCCTCCCACCTTCAGCGCCTCCATGGACTATGGGACTCTTTTTTGCTTTTCTTTCTTTCTCTCCCCTGCTCCACGCCCTCCTCCAGAGCCCCCGCCCTCCCTCCTCTGTTGTTATTTACGGCGTGGGACACGCCTACTCGGGAGGGGGCGAAATGTTACATGCCCATGTTTGTTTCTGTTCCGTGTTTGCCCCATGTGCTTTCCCTCTGACCTAGTTTTCTGTTAATCATGTATTCCGTTCAGGTGTATCACCCTCATTTAAGTTTATTGTCTTCCTTACTTAATCTAACCCTGTGTATCAGTCTTTGTCCGTCATCGTCAATGTTAAGTGTGCTTCTACTGCTCTCGTGATGTGAAACCTTTGGATTTAATTAAAGATGTTTATGTTGATATGGACTACGAAACTCTCCGTGTCTTCCCTCTGCACGACCATGACAGTTCTTTTCTCTGTATTATTTTTTTTAATGAATAGCGAGAACCTGCTGCTTAAGATTTAAGATTTTTATTCTGTTCGTTTTTTTTAATGTATTTTTTAGTGCTATCAAATAATCGCTTTCAAAATAAAAGTTTTTCTTTGCATAATATATTTGTGTATACTGTGCTTATATATATACATTACATACATTTTTTTTAAAAAGATGCAGCATAGCAACACTGTTGAAGGGAATAATCTGAATGTTACTTATATTACCATATGTAAAAGGGTTTGGATTTAAACATGATGCATCATTATAGCTGGTTTTGCTCTCTTGCTGCTTGGAGAAAAGCTGTGTGTTTGATTGAAGGGTCTGAGGGTCAGACACGGGTGGAGATCAGCCTGGGTGTGAGGTGCGCTGGGCTCTAGAAGATGAGAAATACCACTGAGTGGTATTAAATCAACCCTCAACAACAACAAAATATCCAATATATCCATCCAATATATACTTTCTTGTCTCAAAAGTTTTATAAAAGTAATCAGAAAACTAGTGCTCTATATATGCTACAGAAGCCATACAGTTGTTATTTGTTGTCATTCACTTATAATCTCCCACAGAAGCTTACAATTTGATTTCAAAGATGAAAGCCTAATCTCAGAAGAAGAAAACAATGTGCGCACTTCCTTTTACTTTATATGTTATATGCTGAAATGTGTAATACGGATGCATTCGCAGCATCCAAAACACAGTACATGTGTATCCACAATTACAAATGTACAAATCTTCAGCATTTATGATAATTTTCTGTTGCATTAAATGTTTTGGACACATTAGTATCAGATATAAAAAAACACAAAATAAATAAAATAAGATAATTGATTAAATAATGACATGATTTGCATTTATTTAAACATTTTAAAGTTTATGTTGGGTACCATACATACACTTTTGAATTAGTATGAAGTATGAATTACACAGATCTGAAAAAAGGTTAACAGAAATAATAACTAAAATAAATAAAACAAAATACTTTGCTGTTGCATTGAATCTTTTAGACAGTCTCACACATTAATATTAAAATTATATACAAATAAAATAAATTAATACATACATAAACAGCACACAGGCTGATGAGTTTACTAAATGAAATTCTTTAAATATTAAAGTCTACAAGGGCTTGGTTTTTGCTCTGATATGCATTAACCATTTTATCAGGATGTGTGTGCCTTTCCAAAACCCACTCATTCACTTGAAGTGTAGTAACATCTACAAGCAATGTAAATACTTCTGAGCTAAATTTCAGCTGTCCCAGATAATGAACACTTATGCAATAGAATCATAAGGTTTTTTATTTGTAATAAATGCATAAAGATATTATTAAATACTGCATCTTAAACAAAGTAAGTGATTGAACCTTGAAGTGACTGATTTGAAACACTCTAAAAAAACTTTTGATTGCCAAGTTTGACTAAAACCAATAAGAATAAAAGTGTTTAGCACAAACAAACTCATTAGTTTTCAATTAGAACAAACAATTGTATAATACTTTCTCCTGCACTGACTGAACTTCTCTGACAGTATCTGCCATATTTGATTTATTCTGCTCACAGAGCTTGATGCAGTGTACTCTGGGATCCTCTTCTCTGCAAAAGGAGACATGTGCTGTTGCCTTGGAATTCTGCCTAAATCAGGTATATCTGGAGGCAGTGTAATTATGCTTTATAATTATGCTGCCTACCTTTTGGAACAGTCTACGCATCAGGTGTGCGTCTGAGAGGAGGCCGCTCGCTAGATTTGGGAACAGTGCACTGGTGCCAAAGCAGTTTTTCAAAGAATCGTGTCGGCGAGCAAGCCAAGGACGATAAAGGCAAGGAAAAACCAGCTATGATGGGTGCGTCTCACATAATCATGCCATTAAATCAGATGACTGAACTAATTTGTAAAAGAAAAAATACTCAGACATAGACGACTCATTTGGGCTCATTTTACAATATGCCTGCTAATTAAGAAAAGAAATGATAGCTGTGCTGGGAGAGATTGTTTCACGTAGCAAAGCATGGCAAAAATGGCTCGCTGCTGTCTCTCAAGACGAATTTGTCTCAATTTCTCCATCAAAGCCTCAAAGCGTCCTGACAGTCCTATTAGAGGACCACCCTCAATCCCAATGACTGTGTACGTGGAGCGAGAAAGAGTGCCAGAAGAAGACTCGTGAACACCTGAATTAAGAATAATGAGGACCAAACCGGACTGAGACATCGTTTCATCTCAAACTTCGCAAACTCCACTTTAGATAAAAGACTATATTACAGTTTAACCTATGGCTACTGTAGGTTTGCACTTCAGCACGCAACACTCGCGATTCAGTTAAACGAGGTGTCACGCTGATTATGTTAGAGTTGCTATTCGGAGAGATTTATATTTTGGCAGACACCATGGTTCATTCGACCAAGTTTCTAAGTGAATTAATGGTGACAGGTTGGCAGCAGACATGATAGATTTTGTCATTAATTTGATTCTGAGCTTGGTGTCGGGTTCTCGCTTTCATCTAAAGACTGCGAGGAGAGCTTTGAGCTCAAAATACCTTATGTCAAGCGTATGTCAAGATTCCTTTTGCTCTTTACAATTAACCATTCAAAATGTTTTGTGAAAACAAAGTGAACTTAAAGGCATTGAATGTAGACTTTGTAGTGCATTTTAATGACATAAAAAGCCACTCGTAAGAGAATACACTTTCCTGATTTCAGTAGTTCGCACTTCCTTATTATCGCGGTAGTAATAGTAGCGTGTTTGGCGTGCTGTCCTGGGGGTGAAAAACCCTAGTGAGGGTAGAGCTCGGCATCCGGCTCGGATCCCGCGTACCCCCCCGAAGGATAGTGCGGATAAGGCAGAAAAGGGGCAGAGGAGGGATGCTAATAATGAGATACTGAAGGGAAGGAAACTGGCTTATTTATAGTAGATAGGATGAAATCAGATTGGCTGACGAGATGACAGGTAATGATTAGTAAAATGTCGCTGGCTGTGTCTGATTAGTCGAAATTAGTTTGGCGACATCACTTTATAACACACTTAAGTACAATTTTAAAAAAAGCACTTTTTGTCAAATTGAAAAGCTGGAATATACATTTGAAATCATTATGTTTACTTATCTTTCGTTAATTTGAAATACACTTATTTTCATGCTTGGACCTACTAAAACACAAGTAAAGCATTTAATAAGTTATGCAATAATGCATTTCAAAATTTTGATATTTTTACCAATGTGAAATTACAGACATATTTAAATACATGACAAAAGTAACAATAGGAGTGAAATTAAAATATTTTGGAATATTTTAAAATATATTTTAGTTTATGAATTGACTTCTGCATCAAAAGAAATTTACAAAAGGGATTTTATGTCCACAGAAAGCATAATAAATGTAAGCAAAGTTTCTAAACAACATGCTTATTTTGACTTGTATATATTAAAATATATCAAATAAAGGAGAATATTACATTTTAGTGTGTTTTAAATTAGTAAAAATCTTTGCTGACAAATGGGCAAAATCTAGGATAGTGGAAACATTTTAAAAAAATGTAAAATTACAACTAATTAGTATTTGAGGTGAAAATAATTAAATTTAATATGTCAATAACAGACTTTTGTTGTAAATATGCCTGATAAAATTGTTTACTGAATGACATTTTAGTTGGTGTCTTCTGTAAATCAAGGAAAATGTATCATATTTATTTTTTGCTCAGAAGCAGTATTACACTTATTTTTTTATGCTTAAACCCTTTCATCTTTGACCCAAATACTTGTTTCCCCAGAGCAGATGCAGACAAGAGTGTCTTAAGCAATTGAGATACTTGGTTGTTGAATGTAATAATGAACATATCAGTTAATGATTTACTCCCAACATCTCCCAATCTACCTAAATGCATTTATCTTTGCGTGAATCATTTGTAATATAGCTTCACTTCAAGAAGTGAGTATAAGGTAATTTTATGAATCTTTGCAAATCGCCTTTCTTAATAATGTGCTAGCAGTTTCTACGACTAAAGTAAACAGTCTTATGAAAATAGCTTGTCACCCCAGTAAGAGAGGGGCGGGGTCAGTAGAGCTCATTAGCATTTAAAGAAACACGCACTAAAACAGTGTAAACAGAGTAAAAGGGTGTTTGTTTTTTACGCTACCAATGTGAATGTTATAACCAAACCAAATCATGACATAGGCATGTGGGGAGGTGTATGAATCAGGATCAGTCTTCTACTTTCTGATGGTTAAATATTAATTTTTTTTGTGTGAGACTTTGAGCTTTTTCATATGACCTGTTTTTAGACCCTAAAGAATCAAATCCGATGACCCCTTTAAAGTATACTGCTTTATTAAGAAGTATAAACTCTAATATAATCTAATATGGTGTCTTAAAATACTAAGACTATAATCAAAAAATTGTGCCCATACTGTAAAAATAAATAAATAAATATTAAAAATATAATGTATATATATGGAGTGCATTTATTCAAATGAGTTTTTGGGGGGTTTTTTTAAGCACAGATTGGTCACCATATTCTTGTAATGACTCTTCTGCAGAAACATCACTCAGATATGGTCTTCAATAATCCTCCAATTTTCCTCCCAATTGCCCAAACAGAAACTCAAATCAGCCTGGGTCACATTATCCTATATAGAGAGCAATTTGCACAGTGATAGATTCAAGGTGACATGATCTTATTTAGACTCCCATAACCCACCCTTCAACTGACAAGATGCTCAGACACCCTTGTTTGTCCTCCGAGGAAAACCTTTGTCTAAGCGTGGAGCCTCATTTGAGATGCATTTACAACCTGCGTTTCACTGCAGCCATAAAGCGCTGAGAGATATACGACTGCAGCTCCACCCACTGAGCGACTCTCTCACCGAGACACATTACACACACGCATAATAATTGTGTTGCATTACAGTCACAGCAGATTCCCTTAGTCCAGTTTGCATGTTCTCTCTGCACATGGATCATTTATGTGCTAGTATAATTATGACGCTGTTTGTATTAATTAGGTCCTTTGGTAATACATTTGCATTGTCTAAAAGTTTACATATTAAGACAGAACACAACTGAATAGATGTTCACATTTTCTGTAGTGCGTACCTGTGCATATCTCACCGATACAATGCAAAGGGTTCTGGATGTTTCTCTCCGGCCATCAGCAGGCTATATAAACTCAGACTTTCAGATGGACAGTCTTGATAGCCCCCGGTGTCATTACTGAGCGTTTATTTCTGGTTGTATTTCTGGTGTATTGTTTTGCTGCCTGACCTGACATGTTCTGCCTGTTTCCAGACTAAGATTTTGCTGTATATCCGATTGTCCTGTCTGCCTGTGATTTTGAACTCTGCCTGTCTCTGACACCGCATCAGGATCCAGCGGCTGTTTCAAGTGGTGAGTGAAGTTACCTGGCAAGCATCAGTTCTCGCCACGCATCAACAACAGCTGGAGAAGCTCATTACGCTCACAGAGGAGTTAGTACACTCCGTGCAGGCCTTAACTACAGCTACCGCCGCCCAAAGCCAACATGTTGATCCTCCAGCACCACCTACCCCGCAACCAGCGCTGCTCAACCCAGCACGGCTCGCTCTTCCTGACAACGGCGCACCAGGCAAGTGCAAGGGGTTTTGCTTCAGTGTACTATCTATATGAATCAACAGCCTAACTGTTTCACTTCGGAGGACAGTAAGGTCTCGTTTGTATGTTCAATACTCACAGGCAAGGCTTTAGATTGGCATTCCCCTCGTATCATAGATTCCTTCGTCAATTTAAGAAGGTTTTTGACCATTCTTGATGGAAAGGATGCCAGAGACGAGTTACTGGTATTAAAACAGGGCACCTCCTCAGCTGCTGACTATACAATGACTTTCAGAAAACTAGCGGTGCAAACTGGATGGGACAGTGATCCGCTTAAAGCCATGTGTGCCTGAAAACCTCCGCTCGCGCCTGCTGCACCTCATTCACGACAATCCGAGGGCCATCCAGGAATCCTAGCCACCACAGAACTGACAACGAATCGATTCTGGTGCCCTACCCTCACCCAAGATGTTACTAACTTCGTCAAATCCTGTATTGTTTGCAACATGACAAATCCTCAAGACAACGCCCTGCTGGCCTTCTTCAACCTCTGCCCATTCCCCAGAGACCTAGGTCCCATATTGCAGTGGACTTCGTCACTGATCTGCCACCCTTCAACCATCGCACCACCATTCTTACTCGATCGCTTCTCCAAAGCCTGTCGTCTGATTCCATGGTTATGATGGAACAAGTATTCAGATTTTACGGTCTTCCAGAGGACATCGTCTCCGACCAGGGACCTCAAATCACCTCGAGAGTATGGAAGGCCTTTTGTTCTCAACTTAACATCAAGGTGAGTCTCACTTCTGGATACCATCCTGAATCCAATGGACAGGCTGAAAGGCTCAACCAGGAGTTAACTCATTTTCTCATAGTATACTGTCATTAAAATCAGAATGATTGGAGCTAATTCCTACTCTGGGCAGACTACGCTCAAAATTCCTTAAGAAAACCTGCCACCAACACGACACCGTTCCAGTGTGTTCTCGGATATCAACCTCCCCTGATCCCCTGGTCCGGTGAGCCCTCCAACTTACCCTCTGTAGACCACTGGCTTCAACGCAGTGAACAGACCTAGGATGCTGCTCACATCCATCTGCAAAGGGCCATCTGGCGAGTTACTGAACAGGCAGATCGTCTTCGACGCCCAAGTCCCCAGTATGAGCCTGGACAGTGGGTCTGGCTTTCGTCGCAGAACCTACGACCACACCTACCCTGCAAAAAGTCCAAGGTACGTGGGTCCATTCAAAATCTTAAGACAAATAATACCAGTTTCTTACCATTTAGAATTACCTGTCGAATACCGAATCTCACCAACTTTCCATGTCTCTTTGCTGAAGCCTGCTGCTGTACCTGACGGAGAGAGGGACCAGGACGAGTTCGCGGCTCCCAATGTCCCTCCTGCTATTGGATGGAGAGGAAATCTACCAGGTCCGCGAGATCCTGGACTCCAGGCGCAGAGGTAGAGAATCAAATGTTAGATGCATTAATTATAGTCATAAATCACAGGACTAGCACTCACATCTGTCACACAGAGAGATGAATGTACATGGAGGCATTATCATAACATTAAGGTTGAATTATAAGGTGAAAATCACTACGCCAACACCTGCAAGCTTATTAGTCCTGCGCAGCTTGAGTATATGTGTTAATTATCCAGCTCAGATCCTCCACTATCACATTTACCCAATGCATTTTGACACTGACAGTACTGCTTGTGGGTTTAATAAAGAAGCACTTTCCACCTCATTTCCATCTCTGCTGAGAGAGTTTTTCAGTTTAAATAATAAAGCAAAGGGTCATGTCACTGTCCCGGGCCACTCTGTGGGCTGATGGTTAAGTGGCTCATTTGAAAACAATCTCTTGTCAGCACTTTCATCATTTATTCACTGATTTCACTGCATACAATCAAACTGTTATTAATGTTATTAATGCAAAGCAGTAATCAGTACAAACTCCCTTTTTAATAGGCATCGCTTTCCAAGTGCTGAGTCACAATACACACTTAACATGTTTTATATGTGTATTTTATTAATGTTTAAGTCTTTTTTTATTGTATTCTTGAAAAGAACAATATGTTTCATGCTGCATTAATGTGCTTTCTGCAATGCAAGCAGCGGTGATTCACTCACTTTGTTTGCATTGTGGGATCCACATCAAGTTCATCTGATGCTTGAGGGTAAACTGTTCAGCATACCACCCACTACGAAACATAATGTAACTGTTAATGTGTACGATGTAATGGAAAATAAACCTACTTTGAATGTCAAAATGCATTTGATCGCTTGGACAAAGGTTGTTATTAGCATACAGGACTGAATTAAAACTGATGTTCTGCAATAAAAGAGACAAATCATTGTCAAAGATCAAAAGAAAGTCGAATATATCTGCTTGTATGAATGGGTTTATGGCTCTTTTACTGGTTATATGGGATTTATATACCCGTAAGAAAAGGTGGTTTTACAAGTCTGAAATATACAATAAAAATTGTGTCACTCAAAACACTGATTTTTGTTGCTGCTTGCTCAGTCTATTTAATTAAAATGAGCTAATGCAACATTTCTTGATTTTTATGTCACAAGCTAATTTCATTACAAGCAGTCAGTGTTAAATGAGTGTGTTTGCGCTGGGACAACAAGAGTAATGTTGGTTCTTTCAGGAAAGGGATTTCCAGATCCCAGTACGGGGAGAGTAAATGTTGAAATTAAGTGTTAATATATGTGTTTTTCAGCAAGAAAACTTGTTGGTGTACTGTTATGTTGGGAAAGACTGTTGGGGCAGAGGCTAATCAAGGTAAAGATTAATCTATATTCTACTTTAGTTAACATATTTAGTAAGCTTATCTGTCTTCTCTTCTTCTTGTGAAAAAGAATGTACCCTTGTGGTACAGTCTTAAATGTTTATTTTTAACTGTACTTGCAGATAATATGAACGAAATAAAGCCCTGCTGAAAAAACAAAATATACTGGTTAGATAGGTTTCGAAGCTGGTTTATGTAGGTTAAATTGGTTTATGCTGGCAAAGAACCAGCATAAACCAGCAAAAGTATTATCATAAACCAGTAAAGGACCATTTTAACCCAGCATAAACCAACAAAAGACGAGCTTAAACCCGCAGAAGACCATCTTACCCCAGCTTAAACCAGCAAAGTACCAGCATAATCTCAAGACCATCTCAAACCAGCATAAAGCAGAAAAGGACCATTTTAAACCATCCCATCTCCAAAACCTACATAACCAGCATATGCTGTTGTTTTTTTGTTTTTTTACAGGGAGAGAACAAATAATCTACAAATTCAATACAGTTTGGAAAGCAAAATGATACATCTAAAACAGTATTTAACACTATAGAAATATGCTAGAAAAAAGCAAAAAACTGCAGATTTATGTGAAGAGCAGACACATTTATTCCAAAAAAACACAGGCATCTGCAAACACTCAAGTCTCAGTTGCTCGTACAAGGCATACGTAATGTCCTTCAAAATAATTTCTTCAGGATAATTTCTAAAGTAAGTATTAAGTAAAATGAAATACAGGAGTAAGTCTACTTGGACTGGATGAACTAATTTTAGCGTCATCATTAGGGATGGCAATTGATAAGGTTTTTACGATTCCAATTCCATTTTCGATTCTGCTTAACGATTCGATTCTTTATCGATTCCCTTATCGATTCTCATTTGGAAGAAAAGGGACAATTGAATAGCATCACCAATGAAAAAAAATGTATTAAATAATAAAATAAATATTCTTCTGAAAAATTAACTAAATACAACAAATTATTTTGTGGCAAATCTACTCTGACTCTGAGCCAGCCAGACTTTGTCTCTCATGATGGTCATCTAAATGTAATGCATGAGAAGACATTCATTTAACGTTAACCGTTACTAACAGCAAGTTTTACACAGCTAATTTGATGGCAGTGTTTGTTAGTTAATCAATTTTATTGATTAGCCGAGGACATGCTAACGTTGTTGCTGCTGCTGCCGCTGCTGGGTTGAGAACTGTTTTCTTGTTATTGCATGCTGTGTGCACAAATGTTTTAGCATGTTAGTGGTATTTCCTCCCTTTGAGGAAATATCTACGCTGCAAGTATTGAAAATTGCCCTATTTTCGTCTTTTTTGGTGAAATACAACCAGATTTTTAAGCGTTTGTTCCGCTTAGGTGCCATGCTTACTATTGACTGAGCGTAAGCTACGCAAGTTATGCAATGCGCAGAATTGAAACACTGGGAACCGCTTTTCGATTCCCGTCCCTAGTCAACATTGGCTATACAGGGTCATTTCATGACCTTCATCATGAAAATTCAACTAATGCTAGGCTATCACATTCCCATAAAGTATAGCCTTGTTGTATCGTTTGTGTGCACAATCTCACAAGAGCTACACTGAAAAACTCACGTTGTCCATCATATAATTTGATCTACACAAAATTGCGCATGCATTACAACACTGATCACATGTGACCCACAGGGCTGTGTGCTCAGCCCGCTGCTCGTCATGCTGCTGACCTACGACTGCACTGCCAAGTTCAGCTCCAACCACATCATCAAGTCTCCTGATGACACAATGTAGGTGGTAGGTCTCATCAGCAACAACAATGAAACACACTACAGAGAGAAAGTGGCACAGCTGGTTGATGATGTGGTGCAAACAACCTGTCCCTCAATGTGAGTTGACCACCACCCACTGACCATCAACAGCTTGGCTGTGGAAAGAGTCAGCAGCACCGAATTCCTGGGGGAGCAAATCACGGAGGATCACCAACACCGTGTCACTCTCCAAGAAGACACAACAGCACACTTTCTCCGCCAGCTAAAAAGGGCAAGTCTCCTGCCACCCATTCTCACAACATTCTACAGGGGAACCATTGAGAGTGTGCTGACCAGCTGCATCACTGCCTGGTATGGGAACTGCAGTGCTGCTGACCACAAGACCCTACAATGGACAGTGAACACAGCCGCAAAAATCATCGGTACTCCTCTCCACTCCCTTCTGGACATTGTCTTTGCACGATGCTCAGGTAAAGCCACCAGTATCATGAAGGACCCCACCCACCCCTCCCATCATCTCTTCCAGCTCCTGTCATCAGGAAGACGCTACAGGAGCATCAGAGCCCACTCTGCAAGACTGCTCAACAGCTTTTTCCCCCAGGCTGTGAGAGCCCTGAATTCCAACCACCTCACCCCCCTCTGAAATCCTGTTGAAAAACTCAAAAACACCATTTTTGCACCTCTGAGTGCGCTACACACAGGCGAGTGGGCTTGACAAACCACCTAATGCATTCTTTCTCTAATCTCTATATGCACCAGACACTTTCTTACTAGCATTGTTACAAGGACTTAATAAATACTTTAATAATACCTTTTCTGCACATTATCATGCAGTTATATGTAAACTACTTGTATAGTCTGTCTTAGGTTACGCGTATGTATAGTCAATTAGCCTATTTATAGAATATGTATAGTAACATGTACAGGTTTAAAAAATTGTTTCTACATCTAGTGTATTTAGGTTAATATTTATGTTTATTTATGTAGCACTGTGGTCCTGCAAAACATGACATTTCGTCCCACTGTATGTAGGGGAAAGACAATAAAGCTTGACTTGACTTGACTAAAGACAATGTTTCGCAATATTTAATTTTTTAGATCTATCTATCTATCTATCTATCTATCTAAAAACACAATTTTATTATGTTTGTAAAGAGAGTGTTTAATATACAGTAACATTTAAAGGAATGTAGTTAAATTAACATTATAATACATGTGATTTATATTATAAAAAGTATATTATAAAATATAAACTTGCCTAGTGCCCCACTTATTCACTGGCTTGTCATGGTCTGAATGATGTATTCATGGTATTCTTTCTCCGAA
>JAUMHR010000029.1:625388-636738 GCA_032361145.1 Enteromius fasciolatus
CCAAGTGATTAGCACACCTGATTCTGATCATTTGAATGGGTGAGCGAAAACTTTTGGTAATATAGTGTATATAAAGAGTTATAGTTGTGTTAGTTACCTGTGTCGGCAAGCGCACCCACCTCAACAATTTCAAAATATCATTTATCCTGCCCGAAAAAGCTATAAAATTGCAGATAACATCTGAAGTAACAATTACGTTACTTGCACGTAATATAAAAACTAATCCTGCGTGACTGATATGCTTCAAATCCGGTGATTTATGGTCAATGCTCTGGCTGTCAGTAAATTATGCTCTCTGCTGGTAGGAAATAGTAAGATGGCGTCTCAAACATATATAGATATATGTACGTAGAAGCCTCATTAGCAGCTGTTTCTATGGGCCGCTATAGGTAAGCAATCCGCCATATTGTAGCAGTCTTGACTTGACGTCATTCACCATAGTCTGAATATTTGAAAGATACCACAATCCTGCACAGAATGGCTCTGTGCAAACCACTTGGCCACAGTGACACCGTCCCACACCTTCATTTAGATTTTTTTTATAATAGCAAAAATCATTTAGTTCGGTGAGAGAACAGACAATTAAAACGTGGCTGTGCATAATTTATTTGGTCTTTGCTGTTTTTTTTGTTTGTTTGTTTGTTTTTAAACTGCATTTATTAATGTTATATGTTTCATATACATTTTTTCCTCATTCTTTACTGATTTTTAGTTTTGTATACCTATTTAAACTTTTTATAATTTGTTATTTTATATTAGACATATAGCATGGTGTAGCTATTTTTATTTGTTTTGTTAATAAAAGTTCTATGTTCTGTATTGATGTCAAATTTCCGCTAGTGTAAAAGTAAAAGTAAAATGTCTGGTTCTTTTTAAACTAGGCTATTTAAAAGTAAAGGAAGGTGAGGGAAAGAGGGAAAACTCAAACGAACTAAAAGCAAACAACTGCTTGTTGCCGAATTGGCGCAAATTTAAAAGTGAAAGTACAACGTGCAAGGCAGAAAACTCAAATGACGCCTCCACCGTGGAGATACCTGTATTACCGAAGTTGTTACATATCGATTAATCATAGTAGTAACATTAGTTAATACATTAGGAATCATGTATTACCAATGAAAGAAATCTTTTACAGTGTTTAATAATATAGATTAATATTGATTTATAAATGGGTGTTGATATATTTATATAGTTATATTTTATATTTATAAACTTGTTACCAAATTTAACTTGAAGTTCTTCTTTTTTCATGCGTATGAAAGTTACAACCCATCAACCGTTAAATTCTAAAATTGCTTTGCTTGCAATTCTCTGGTGTTTTTACAAAAACAAACACCTGTTAGTCTCTTCTTCTTGAGCTTCTGTGTTTGACCTCACCCACATGTTTTCAGAAAAAAGCTGTTTTGGGTGCAGCTTGTGCAGTTTCAGCACATACAAAATGTTTTTCGATGTTGTGATAATTTGCTTTCTTTTGCATGTCGGTACTAAACCCCGAAAAGTAGATTTAAAACAGAGCAGTTAAAATGTATTTGTTAGACCCAGAAATGTACACATCTTGAAATATGTACAGAAAAAAATGATCTCACAGTGCAATGTCTCTACAGTATGATACTGAATTACAAAAGAAGCGGGCTGAAAACAGAATACTACTGTACATTCATAGACATTATGTAAAAGATACAGCATGTTACTGGTTTTCAAAAATACAGTATAAATCTGTTAGTTGTACCTGTATGTTTACAGTAACACTTTGCATTGTAGAAATGCTCAGTATGCCTGGTGTTCTCTATAGGTAGCGGATTAAACTTTCAGTTTATATATTTAATAAAAAAAATGTTGGTAAACATCAGTGAACTCCCAGGGCCATCATATCATGCCATTGGACCTTCTGTCCCATTATAATGGACTACCATCTGGCAATTTTCACATTCACAGTCCACAGTACTTGTCAGACTGCTAAAAAAAAAAGTCTGTCTTTGTGTCTTTTTTGGTTTGTTCCATTCAGCCTTAATGGCAGTAACTGGAAATGACGAATCCTGACCTAAAATCAGTGCAAGGTGACCTCACCACAGTGAACATGTGAAGTGTAGTTATCTTAGCACAGTGTGTAATTGAATTGCTTTGTCAGATTATAATTTCTAAACATGGGTGATAAGGAAAACCTTTGTCTCGGTTGTAATGTCATGCTATCTGTTAGTTCCCGGGGCTCAGCTCAAGACCCATGGCTGATGAAAACGTATGGAGGACTGTTCTAGTGCTCAGATAAGCAGTGATTTGCATCCAAAGGTTACAGCACGTGCAAGTGCGCACACACTCACAAACATACACAAACACATGTACATTTTTTCCTACAACAGTGCTAAAGCTCCCAGAGAGCCATAAACCTGCATACTGAGTGTTTTTCTAAGCTGTGGGATGATGGTAGTTGTGATTATCTAGAAATAACTGTAATCTTCTGTCAAAGTTTGTGGTTTTTATGGGTGGTGATAAGTGTAGCTAATGGGATTGTTTAAGTAAAGCTATTATTTTGGAGGGGAACCTGCATGACGAGGGTTTTTCGTTAATAAGATGCTGATTTTTCTTGATGACGGATATCGGAAAGGGCTGATGGTGCAGGCGTTTGAAGTCATCAACCTCTAATTTTAAGTTTTTGCGTACAAAGTTACGTGAGTGATTATGACTGTCTTTACTTGGCAGTGCTTCACAGTCTTGAGAATGAGATCATAGTCCCTAGATTTCTTAATGGAGATTTTGTCCAGGTACGCAATTCTTTCAAAGCTGTGTAATATCGAAGTGCATTTTGCCTAAAGCTACAAGTAGCGATTAATTCAGTGTCAACCCGTATTGTCATTTTAGTACATTGCCTGACAAAGGATAAAAAGCATAATATGGTTCCTTCTGGAAACTATGCTGACTATATATACTAGACAGTCAGGAGGACTAAAGACAACAATAAAGACAGACAGTACTAGAACAAGGTACAGAGTAAAAGAGAATTGACAATGATAAAGTGACAGGTCTGGTGGTGGTGGTTTAAATTATTTATATATATGCTCTATGTTCAAAAATAATAATATAATAAACAAATGTGCCTTATCTGGTCTTGGTAAGATTTTTTGTGTGTGTTTTTGTATTTTGTCTCTTATTCTTGTTAAGGCTGCATTTATTTGATTTAGAAATATAGTAACAGATTGTAATATTTTTAAATATTATTACAATTTACAATATTATTTTTGAATAGTTTTTTTATGTAATATATTCCTGTGATGGAGTTTTCAGCATTTATTGCTATCGATGTTGGGAATAATTGTGCTGCATGATATTTTTTTCTTTTTCAAAATTCTTTGACATTAAAACATTCAAAGAAATTGACGTCTTTTGTAACATTTCAAATGTCTTTAGTGTCACCTTTGATCAATTTGTTGAAGGTATTATTGCTGTATGAAAGTATTAGTGTTGATCAGCAGTGCATACGTATCATGTTATTCTTCATATTTTTATTCTGTTGCAGTTACTGTTCCTATAAAAATATCAGTACTTACAATATGGTCAGTTTTAAACCTAAATGAAATAAACGTTTCATGAATGTATTTTGGACACATTTCTGAACCCTTGCACTGTTGCTCTCCGTTTGTTTTCGTAGAAATGCATTTCTCACTACTGTAAAGTTGTGTAATTGAAGAAGACTTTACATCCACAGGGCACACACCAATAGTAACATTTGCTGTCGATTTTATTGATTAGGTGTTGCAGCCATAGTTTTGTGTGAATTTAATCGCTGACCTGGAATGAAAGAAGTAGCTTCCTGATATGGGCTTTTCAGTGGCCGATGCAAAGGAGATACTGTTATTGGGCAGTAATGTAAAAATGACCAGGTAACTGATACATTGATCAATCACTGGTCAAAAGTACAGAAAGCAGCAAGTCCAGAACTGTTTTGTGTTTAGGTTTAAATAAACACAGAGGGTACCTCCGTAAGGTCACACATTCCCTGGAAGATTTCAGTTCACAAGTTCTCAAGTAGTTTATTTTCTCTCTCAGGAGCTTCAGCTAGAGAGAGCTGTGTATGTTCATCCCTGCTGAGCTGATATGAAACTGAGCTGTGTGCTTTCATAGCAGGCCAGACAGATTGACCCAGCTGAAGGTCTCACTGGGGAGGGTTACCTAAACCAGTGCAGAGAGGGACTCCCTGCTGTAGAGCTGGAGTAATCCAGTATTAACACAGGATCAGATCAGACCAAACAGTCTATCGTGAGAATAACCCAGAATCATCTTAAACCTTTCACTTTGAAGTGTTTTTACACAATAATGAACTCGCTGAACCTCAAATGGCCATCATAACCTAAAATATTTCTTAGATGTTTACCTGCGGGTTTTATAATAACTGATATGTGACTTATCACTTATCAAGTCAACTGCTTACTCGGAGAGATTTTTGACCCATAAGAAATTTTTGAACTCTGCTGGTTTAGTGCTTTGATCAAGGAAGCAGTTCCTTATAAATCTTAGAAGCCTAATAGAACTTGAACGTTAATGATTCTTAAACATGTGGCTAATTTATGAACAAAGCTTAATAGACTAGCAGTGTTTATTGTGGAAGTTTAGGATTGTGGGTTGTTTTATGAGTGTAGTGTTTCAAGGTTTGCAGCTGAGAGTCATGTTTTAGTTTCGTCAGATGACACGTGTTTTTCAACCACATACAGACCACATTACTTGAGCTTTGGTAGATGAAATGTGAGTAATAACGTGCGTAAAGTAAACCTCTCTTTTTTTACTCTGGATTCCACAAAATGTAACAATATTCTCCTAACTGGCCTCTTTCTTTTAAAAGTTACTCTTAAATGCATCTGTACACCAATGTGAAACTCCTAATTTACGAGGCAATGCTCTTAAAATGTTCTTAGGATAAAATGATGCATGTATTTCAAGCCATGAGTCATTTTCCCTAGTCTGAGAGTCCTGAGATAGTGATTCATTGTCTGTCTGTCTGTCTGACTGGACAGTATCAGCCAGACTTACTGTCATTGCGCTCTGTGTTTTGTCCCTCAGAGGAGAATATCATGCAGTTACATCTCTATGGTGTCAAAAGTATTTATAGTCAACAGAAACTTCACATGCCCCCTAACTGTAAATGTTTGAAGTCACGACCTGTGAACTGTTATGATTATTGTGATTTAAGACCATGCTGACTTAATTAGTCTTGACTTTTAGTTCTCAGACTATGGATCTTGGAAAGACATGACGCAGAATAATTATACAGGGATTCCTTAAAGTGATACTTTAACCACAAATGAAAATTAATTTACTTCCAAACCTGTAGTGCAAAAAAGGTACACTAGTACTTTTATTCAAAATGGACACTTTAAATTGATTGTTAGAAAAACTTTCAATTCATCAAAGAATCCTGAAAAAAGTGTCCGTTTCCACAACAAACCCCTAAAAAATTAAATGGTACAGCAGTTTAGAGCATTGGTAATAAGAAATGTTTCCTGAGCACAACATCTTCATATTAGAAAGACCACTGAAGAGTAATGACTGCTGAAAATTCAGCTTTGCCATCACAGTAAAAGACTACTTTTTAACATATATATTATAATTGAGAACTGTAAAAGCTATTTAATCTGTAATACTGCAAATACTTGAATGCAAAACAAATAAATGCAGTCCAGTGTTTTTTCCACTACAGCGTTCTTCTGAATATCTTCAAAGGTTGTCTACACTGGCTGTGTAAAAGCAAACTTTCCAAATCCATTTGTCCTGTTGTTGGAAGCTGCACAAGCGTTTAGAACATCCGGACATCTGTGTACTGTGTAGTGTAGACAGAATCACACATTATAATGCATCACACTGCTCGCTGTGTAGACACGATGTAACTCTAGATTTTGGAACATAATTTTCAGAAACTCTGTGGTGTTTAATGTGAAGTTCTGCTAGTATAGATTCATTGTAGTATAGATTGTGCAATTAATGCAACAAGATTACCAGATTAATTGTTTGTTGGTTCAAAAGGCTATCCTCAGTTGCCTCAGTAGAGTGTGTTCCAGTGTTCTCAACCTGGATGATGGTTTAATTTTATTCATGCTTATTTGCAAAAAGGTTCATTTGAATCTTCTCTAACTGCTTGTAATGACTTTTGCTTGTTATATCCAAACTCCTATCCTTGAGATTTCTTCTCAGAAATAAACAAGAATACAATTTTCTGTGGGCAGTGTGTGAACCTGCTACTTCTTAGCCAGTGATGTTTCAAACCCAGAGGTCCTATTTAAAAGGTCCAACAAATGAATCTGATATACTGCTCTTCACTGCCTTTTTTCTCTTTCCCACAAATATGCACACAACCTCATGTGTTTGAGCTGCGAGAGAGAACAAAGTTTTCCACAAGTTTCTTTTCCTCTTTTTGTTATGTGTGTGTCTGTGTGTGTTTTCCTGAGTAACTTTTTCACGTTTGCTTCATCCTTTAGTCACAGATGAAGACACTGTCAAGAGATACTATGCCAAGTTTGAGGAGAAGTTCTTCCAAACGTGTGAGAAGGAGCTGGCCAAAATTAACACGTTCTATTCAGGTAACTAAATGTGAACATTAGACTTGTTTAAACAGGAAGCTCACACTTTAGTATTTACAGTGACAGATTACCCATCACACAGAGATTTAACTTAGCAAAAACAGACGTTAAAGCTCCTGAGCTAAAGCCAGGACTGGCATTAAACCAGGACTTCTTATTTTTTTTATACCCCAATAAATAACCACCTGCTGTCCTTTTCTCTGACTGTTCTCTTACTCTCGTTTTAACCCGTGACCACTTTATTGTCTGACCAATGGTTCAGAGATTATTCATATTCATAATAAATTATGATTCTTTATTTAAAGTTAACATAAAATAGGGCTTTGTGGGTTAGTTTGATAACACACCACTACAGCAAAACACATTAAAAGCACATTAATATGACTTTATTAATGTTTTGACTTTGTTTTGATATGAATGTTTGAAGTTAAGTGAAGGACAAGGCTTTGTTTACAAAATAAAAAATAGTTAGCAATCAAGTGTTATATTGTGGCCATGGAAACATTTAGATTCTTGTTGAATGAGAGTTGTATATGAGCCCATAAATTAGATTAAAGTCATATGCGGTTATATGGGCTGGTTACTCAGATATTTACAGAAAGCTTTCTAATATAACTTCTTTAATTTAGTAAATGCCAGTCTAAGTAACAAGTGATTTGTTTAACAAATTGGACATTACTGGTCATGCTGTGTGGAGGTTTCAGTCTTTATTGCGCTTTCAATATTATCACAGTTTGTGCTTGTTACACAAGGTAACACATATAAGGTTTATCTGTACGGAGACCTGGACATTAAAAGACATTCATAATTAGACCAGAAACATGCATTCCATGTTTTCAGCTGAATCACAGACTGATGAGGTTTCTATTCTTTCGTGACACAGAGAAGCTTGCAGAAGCACAGCGGCGATTCGCCACGCTGCAGAATGAGCTGCAGTCTTCTCTGGATGCGCAGCGAGAGAGCAGTCGAGCCACGGGTCTGCGCCGCCGTCGCACTGTCTTCCACATGTCACAGCAGGAGCGCTGTAAACACCGCAATATCAAAGACCTGCAGCTGGCCTTCAGCGAGTTCTACCTCAGCCTCATCCTGCTGCAGAACTACCAGGTCTGAGAGTATGCAAAACACCATTAGATTAGCTCATTTCTGAAAAAACTAGGGGTGTGTGATATTGACAAAAAATATGATCTCAATATTTTCTGCAATTTTATTCATAACCATAATTACACAGTATTATCTTAAAGACTGCTGTGGACAGCTGAGTTTTGATAGTCTTCGATTTTTCTGTGGTGGTCAGTTCACACGGATAGAAATCAATCTTTTTCAAGAAGTTTTAACATTTTATGGGTATTGTTTATCTTTATGAAGACAATTTTACAGATTTTTACAATTTTACAGATTTAATAACAGATATTTGAAATCATTGAAATAATAAAATAACCTCTAAATGTGAAATTAAAACCACCTGTAGGTAGCAGTAAGTCACTGTAAATAAGTGAGTCATTGTGATTAAACCAAATCATTTAAACAGATGATTAGTTTAGGAACCAAACACCATCATGTTGCTGAGAGATGCGAAATAATGCAAAACAACAATTACGAAATTATCACAGTCAATATATATCGCACACCCCTAGTCTTGAACGTAGCTTTAGATATTTAAAAAATGTTTGAATATTGAAAATTGTGTCACGACAATCGGTGAATTGGTCATGCACTTGATAGCTAACTTATTCCCTCGGTTGTTGAGTATAATCCAGCTAAAAAACATTTGTTTTGCGATTGGCTGTTCTTTGAAATGAAACTCATTTAAAGTGTAAATGCTGTCTCTCTGTCAGAACCTAAACTTTACAGGCTTTCGGAAGATTTTAAAGAAACATGACAAGATCTTTGAGACGACACGAGGTGCTGATTGGCGTGTGGCCCATGTTGAAGTGGCTCCTTTTTACACCTGTAAGAAGATCACTCAGCTCATCTCTGAAACTGAGGTACCATAATCTCAAATGACTCTTTCACCTTTTAATATAAGAATTTGTAACCAAAAAACACTCTATGCTTATTCTGACACTGTTTCAAATCCCTAGGCCCTTGTTACCACAGAGTTGGAAGGAGGAGACCGACAGAAAGCCATGAAGAGGCTCCGAGTGCCCCCATTGGGAGCAGCACAAGTAGGACACTCTTTGACTATTACTAAAACACCTTTCATTAGTACTGTTTAAAGGACGTGGACATCTCACCATCCTGTGTTCTTTGTTCTAGCCTGCACCAGCATGGACTACTTTTAGAGTAGGACTCTACTGTGGTGTCTTCGTTGCTTTAATAGTCACAGTCATTATCACAGGTATATAACCTCTCTTATGCCTTTTCAAAAACTGCTATTGTAATGAAGCTTTTAGGTACTTCTAATATTTTGCCTGTCTATAAATTTCATTTGAACAGCGTTAATGTAATTCTGCGATCAGAATCTTAAATCTTTACATTTCTGGTATTTGGTTATTTTGACAATTATGTTTTACTGCAGGTGTGGTTAAACTTGTTGAAGATGACGAGAGCGTTTGGCCTTTAGTGAGAATTTATCGGGGTGGTTTCCTGCTCATCGAGTTCCTTTTTTTATTGGGCATCAACACGTATGGATGGAGGCAGGCTGGAGTGAACCATGTCTTAATATTTGAGCTCAACCCCCGCAATAACCTGTCCCACCAGCATCTCTTTGAGGTAATGAGAAATCTGTGATTGAGGTCCTGAACAATAACAAGAATGTTACTTTTTTATTTTAATTCTGTAAAAGGTCATTTAACAGCTGCAAGAGGTTGTTAAATGTAATATTGTTGCTTCAGTTTTTTTTTTGTCCATGATTTCATTTGAATTTACCTTTTTTGTAAAAGAGAACAGCTGAATGTGTGTTTAAAATAATCACAGATCCCTCTTTATTTTGACAGCCACTTTATACATTTAGAGATTTAGCAGTGCAGAGCTCCTGTCAAATTTCCTGCCAGGCTAAAAACAATGTACAATTAAAAGAACCAGATTTATACATGTATTTCTCTCTGATTTCCTGCAGATTGCTGGTTTCCTTGGAGTTCTTTGGTGTGTTAGTATTCTGTCCTGCCTCTTCGCTAAGTACACAATGATCCCTATACAAGCGAACCCTCTAGCTCTTTATGGGTTCTTCTTCTTCTTCCTTATCAACCCTTTCAAAACGTGCTACTACAAATCTCGCTTCTGGCTGCTGAAGTTATTGGTAAGAGCCAGGAGAATTTTGTAACACACAAGAGCATTTGTCACATTTTTAAGAGACATTAGTATTCCATTTGCAAGTCATTGATTAAGTTGGTAATTTATTATCCACCTTTTTTTTGTTCATAGTTTCGAGTGGTCACAGCACCATTTCACAGAGTGGGGTTTGCTGATTTCTGGCTGGCTGACCAGCTCAACTCTCTCGTAGTGGTATTGATGGACCTGGAGTACATGATCTGTTTCTACAGCATGGAATTGAAGTGGTCAGGGTCGGGTGGGACATTGAGTAAAGAGGGTATGAACAGTATTATCTTTGCAGATTTAAATGGTTTTTATTAGGCATTGATTAGTTTTTGTAGTTATTGATGACAGGTTTATGTGTTTGTTTGTTTGTTTTAAATCAGGTGGTGGAATATGTCACTCATATTCATATGGAGTACGAGCCGTAATCCAGTGTTTGCCTGCCTGGTTCCGGTTTGTGCAGTGCCTGAGACGTTATCGGGACACAAAGCGTGCCTTTCCTCACCTGGCCAATGCTGGCAAATACTCCACTACCTTCTTTGCTGTCATCTTTTCTGCGCTCTATAAGACGCATGAAAGTAAGTACATGAATTGTTACGTACATAATATGCTTTGGATACTGTTTAAAATTCTTTGTTTACCCAACATGACATTTTTGTTTCCACTCAAAACAAGTCTAAAAGTCATTCTTTGTAAAAAAAAACAACATTAGCCACATTCTACCAAACAAAGTAAAAGTGGACCACACACCGAACCTTGAGGAACACCATGCAGCTAAGTTTACAGTCCTGTAACTTATGTTCTTTTATGCTCTCTGTTATCATTAGCTCTTCCAGAAGGTCAGGTCTTCTTTTACCTGCTAATTGCCTGCAAGATCATCAATTCATGCTACACCTTGTTGTGGGACCTGAAGATGGATTGGGGTCTTTTTGACCGTAATGCCGGGGAGAACACCCTCCTCAGAGAGGAGATTGTATATCCGCAGAAAGTAAGAATACTCTGTTGGTTTTCAAGTTTTACTTTTTTCACTAGTTCCCACTACCTCTGCGATAAAATAGCTTGTTTGGCAAACTGTCCGGGGGACAAGCAGGCCTCCGAGCCCTAGGAGGTTTAACCCTCTAGGAGGCTAGGGTTAACAGATGCTCGGAGCCCAGCTTGGTCCCAGCGTGCCCCCCGGAGGAAGTGGAGAACTTGGCAAAACGAGGGACCCTGTGCGAGGGTCGGCTTCGGCTCGAGTGGCGGAAGGGGAGGTGGACGAAGACAAAAAACGCAGAAGCTGAGGATAGGGAGTGAGCGGTATTTAAGGCGGAGCAGGAGAGATTTGCGGGGTTATCAGTAATAAGGAGATTGATGGCAGCTGCGATCGTTCGTGCGTGCTCCTCCTGAAATTCGATTAACTGCTTAATCGTCATTAAATGTTTTTTAAAGAGAACAGTCCTCATCACTGCATTTACATCATCATTGTTTGTGTGCTCTCTTTGAACAGGCTTACTACTACTGTGCCATAATAGAAGATGTAATCTTACGCTTTGCAT
>JAUMHR010000029.1:638058-656856 GCA_032361145.1 Enteromius fasciolatus
CCTCGCTCCGAGCTCTGCCCTCGCTAGGGTTACTATCAGCAGGGCTTGGGGTCCGCCGAGCTCCCGGCTCGCTCCCCGGACAGCACGCCAAATTTGCTTATTTAATTTAAGGAAGAAGTGCGAATTCGTGAAATTCTCTTTGGTATCTCCTCAGTTGGGGCGTTTGTTTGGAGTCACCTTTTCAATATCCAAAAAACAGAAGATCCTTTGAAAAAGGACCTAATGGAGTCACTGCCGGATGATATCTTAAGTAAAGACTTTGAAGCTGAAACATGGAAATATTCTTCACATATGGACTATACAGTGGACACAGGTACTAGACTACACATCGTTTGATTTCCATTTGTTTCCAGTATTTTTTTACACAGATTTTGTAATGTGTGTGTCTTTATCTCCAGGAGTTGCTGCTGCTAACATCGAGGGAGCTGTAGTTTTCTCACCTGAATCTTTTCTTCCACGTTACGCAATGGCAAATCTGACAGTTCACATCCTAGGCAGAGCATTCAATCTTCTGGAGGTGAAAATCAGATCTGTTTGACATCTGTTTGTATCATACAAATCTAAATTGCCCCTATTTACTATACTTTTCCTGGTCTAATTAATTCTTTTTTTTAGATCAGCCTAAGAATGGAAAACCTTGAGCTCGTTCTGAAGAAAATCTTTGAGGAGCATCCTCTAGCATCTGCTGATCACTCCAGACCTAGCGGTCAAACAGACTCTATGAGGCATGAACAGCACGGGCGAAACAGGGGCGAGAAACAAGGAGGCAGTGATGGCTGTGAGTCCACAGCTTCAAGTTCCATCAAGACTAAGGTGAGAGTCTTGCAGATTATGATTTTGTGTCTGTTATTTGACTCCACATCAGGGATGACCAACATTTCGGTTTAAGTTCACAGAGCAAAGGAAAAGAGACAGTAGCCTCCGATGCTGGATGAATGTGAAGATGTTTGGCAAAGACCTCGCCTTTATGACCTGTGATGACCTCCATGCGTATCAAAGAAAGCTGTCACTTAATACAGCTGGTGTTGTCGTCAAGTTGTTAAAGGTAAGCTCAAATTTTCACTATTAACTATATATCACCTACAACTTTTGCCTCATTACACTCCTAATTTGCGGCTAATTAGTAGTTTTAATAGTTAGTGAGGTAGTTGTTAAGTTTAGGCATGGGATAGGGTTAAAAGGTCCTAATAATTGTCGACAAATTGTTGATCAAATAAAATTTTACCTTTACTTTTTCAATATTATAGCATTATTTTAGTGTGAATAAATCACTTACTAACCTATAACTAATTTCATAAATACATGTGACTAAAAGCAATAAAACCTTAATACAACAAGTTTAAACAGAAGAATAAATGTAAGTGCTTTTATATAGTGATAAGCTTTACATTTCTGCTTGTACACCATTACATCTCGATGTGGTGAAAAACTTTATACCATAAATGCTGTTGAATTAGCTTAATTTGTTTTGAACCCTGAATATTCTTTCAAAACAAATAAAATAATTGTCACCTTATCGTATCAGACAAAATCTAAATATGTCTTTTGTATATTTTCCACTTTTATGTTGTAATGCTGTAATAAGTTTTGATGTCTTTCCTTTTCCCAGGGTCAGGAGATTAAAATCAGCCAAAGGCCAATTGTTCTGGCGGAGGAACTGCTTTTACCATCTCTCTCTGGATTACCCATGAGGCTAAGCATCAATATGTCCACTCTGTTCTCCCTCAGACTTAAAGGCATCGCTAACTATAAGAATTGGTCACATTTCTCGCTGGCTGGCTATGTCAAACCAAAGTATGTGTGATGAAGTTTTGAAAAGGGCAGTGTGTAGTCAGGTTGAAGCCATGATTGCATCTCCTGTTTGTGATTTTTACACAGTGCACTGGTTGCCATATCTGTGAGAGCTGGAGTGGATGGAGCATTTGGTCGTGTAGGATTAGAGTGGGTATCTCAACTCAAAACCTTCACCAGTTTGGATGGAGCTGTATATCTACACCATGGACAGAGCCTGAAGGTGGTTCTCAATACTCCAGAAGATGTCATGGATGTACTGACCTTCAAGTATGAACAGGTTTTATTTATTTTAAAATTTTGATATATTATTTGGGAGAAATTATGGTACGAATGTTCTGATACCATTATGAAAATTATTATAATAAAAAAAGCTACCTGTTTCTGAAAATTTGTAAAAAAAAAACAAAAAACAAAAAAATGTTGTGATTATAATCCAGAATGTCAGGGCTTTAAATTAGTTATATCATATCAATTATATAAAATGTCATCTAAAATAAAATATACAAAAATATACTGTAAGAATAATTATTTATAAAAATGTGTACTTTGTAGTATGTATACACTTACAAGTATTTAATATGTAATGACAATGCAGTAACAATACGGTTTTTATGGTAACACTTTATTTTATGGCTACACCTATTAGTTGCTTATTAGCATGCATATTACTAGAATATTAGTCATTTATTAGTGCTGATAATGCCTTTTTCTACATGACCTTATTCTACATCCCTAATCCGACCCAATACCTAAACTTAACATCTACCTTACTAACTATAAGCAGTAAATTAAGAATGTATTGTGGGAATAGTAATTAATAGTCGTAGTTAAGTGTTACCTATTTCCAAAGTGTTACCGTTAATACTTACATTGTAATTCAGTTTACTTCTGGAAAGAGTTTTTCTAAATACGTTTTAAACTGTATATTCTGGGAAAAAAAGGGGAAAAAAAGAATGCTTTTCTAAAATGTAGACACTTTTATTTGTGACTGACCCATAAACAGTTGTTTTATCTTGACTCTAAAATTACCACTTGATCATCTACACAAAAAAGCTCCAGAATGTTTCGTGTAAGTGGGGACAGTAAAGAGGAGCTCATAGCTACAAGAAACCTCAGAGAGAAGAGCACTTGCACTCCTAAAACATGTGAGTTTATTTAAAAAAACATCAAATATTTATATTTTTTAATTTTTTTTTGTGAAAAGAACTAAAAGACCATTTGGTGTAGACATATTTGTATATTCATTTGCAGGGTCTAAAATGGTTGGATGGCAGTTATGTTCTGATGTCACTTATCCTTTGACACCGATGGGAAAAGGCTTTTCAGCTCTGGGCCCAGTTCTTTTTTCTCTCAGACTGCAAAAACTGGACAAAGGTCTCAATCAGTACCTCTTGGAGGCAGCCTATACTTTTGTACCCCAGGTAGGGAAGATTTCTGACAGCTATCCGTCTGAGATAAGGTAAGAATAACTCTCATTAAATTGCTCTTTCTGGCCTTGGATCTTCGACAGAGGAATTCCTGGATGCCGCTGGAAGCCACTCTGCTCCTCTTTCTTGGCACACCACAATCCACTTTCCCCAGAGACGTGTCCATGGATGTCAGTCTCAGTCCAAAAAGGCTGATTCTGAAAATAACACATCCTCGAAAAACCATTCTCATTCAAGGTTTCAAAACTACTTAAAATGTATTTCCTTATTGGTATTTTAAGGCTGAAATCAAACTTGAACATGATACAATGGTATTGATGTAAGATTTACTTTATTAAATGATTGTTGTTTAGGATATTTTCCCATCTTTTTTATCACAGCGCAGACTGAAGAATTAAACAATCAACACTCAGGCAGAATAGAACTTCTGATAGACAACATCCACCATTATTTTATCAAGGTGAGTGAGAAAACATTTGCTTGTTAATGATTAATTTCAGAGTCTATAGAGACTATTGTGCTGTGTTATTTTAGATCTCGTTTTATTCATTAAATCATTCACCACTGTGCCCAAGGGACTGCTGGAGACAGTGAATCTTCCTTCAGAGACGAGAGCCCACTTTCATCTTGATGCCAAAGTAGTAGCAGATGGGCATCCATTCTCCCTCTCAGTCAACACCACACATGCTCGCAGCAGGAGGTTCATAATACAGGCTTTGCTTAAAAATGTCTTCAATAAGGAAGCATCGCTTTCAGGCAAGAATTAGCGAAGACTTTTTAACAGTTCCATAAGTTTTTTTTTTTATCCCATTCACTTTTTAATTTTTCATTCACTGGGGATTTGAGCTCTGAGATGATTCACAACATTAGAAACTGTGCTACTCTTCCTATGAGCATTAGAAATGACTTAGAATGATTTTTACAGCATAAAATTACTGTTTTTTAATAGTTTTTTTTGTACAATCGCTGAAACACTTTTCTCAGTACTAAAGGGGGTCATATGATGTTGCTAAAAATAACATTATTTGGTGTAATGCAATGTTTTTTTATGTGGTTTAAAGTTCAAAAACACTATTTTCCACATACTGTACAATATTGCTTCTCCTCTAAGCCCCGCCTTCCTGAAACAGGTCAATTTGTACACAGCTCATCGTTCTAAAAAAGCAATGTGTGCTCTGATTGGCCAGCTATCTAGTGCATTGTGATTGGCCGAATACAGCAAGCATCTGACAGAAATGTTACACCCCTCACCATAACATGATCTAGTGTCCTGACGCTATTACACAAAAACATTAAAACTATTACAAATTAGGCATTTGTTGTATCCAGTGGGGACATATGTACTGATTATCATGACTTGGTACTGTCTTGTTACTCATCACGTTGCATCGCGCCTCATAAACATAACACCATGTCTGCATTTTTGATCGGAGAAACAAGAAACAAGTACTACCCTTCACTGCTCAAAACTCGTGTTTGAATCGTAATAGCAGGTTCTTTTAATAAGAAAACATAACTTACTTAAAGATTGTGAGTCAGAAGCACCAGACTGTTCTTGCAAAGCTGGAAAGGGATGGAGGGACAGACAGATTGACTGATCGACCAATAGATATATTGATAGATAACAGACAGATTGATGGATGGATGGATGGATGGATGGTAGGTAGGTAGATCTGTCTTCAAAGATTTATACGTCTTAGTATTTAATTTCTCTATGGACAAAATGAATGTGATTTTTATTTCCAGAACCATAAAGTTTTGCTACATAGTTGTTACTTCTTGAAACAAATTTGGAACAGTTGGAACATAATTTATTGTGATGTGATGACTCTTGGCCAACTTTTTATGTTCTGCTTCACTTCACAGTGCAGTTGGAGAGAAGTCTGGAAGATGGCCAGAGACAGTATTCTATAGATGCTGGCTTTCTCTTGCCAAGTGCTGTCAGCATGAGAGCTCTTGGGTTACTGAGGCAAAGGGGCCCAGAGTGGAGCTCTGCTGTGAGGGTCAGGTATGGTGTACAAGGTAAGTGATTTCTATAATCTATAATAATAACCTAACACTTTAAGACTGCAGTGCAACAGAGTGTTCTTTCACTTACTGTATTCATTTTTTAGAGGATTCACAGAACATGCAGGAGTGTCACATGACCCAGAACCTCCACAGCGAGTCTGACCCAGTCCAGACGTACCGTATGACAGCAGCGCATGAACTACACTGTTCCTATTTCACCAACATTAACCACAAGGTCAAATTTAACATCTTGCAAATACAATGGTTTCACAGGTTTAATAAGCTTCCTGCAATTGATTCTTTTACTGATTCTCATTTGGGTTGTGCACTGTAATGCACATAATATGGTTCATGATCAAATAAATGGGAAACCTTTGATTAGAGGATTGTTTCCACCAACAGGTTCACCTTAAACATGAACGGAGCCCAATCAACGTCCAGTCATCACTTGATGTAAGCTTTGGAAAGCAGTGGAACCAGAGCAGCAACAAACACAGGATCCTCTTCAATCAGTCGCTCAGAAACCAGTCTGGACCCGGCCTCACCAGTTATGCTGTGGAGGTTCAGCTTTACTAAAACATTCAGACTGAATCTAGACTATGTACATCAAAGCGTTCTACCATATTGTCAGATGTGAAGGCTGTGGTCTTCATTATGATTATGTACGATAATAATATATACTGCCTTTTCCAGCTCAGCCTGCGACTTCTAGACAGAGGACTGAGTTACAGAACTCAGCTTCTGCACTCTTATTTCAAGAAGCAAAAGTCTGAGAGCAGCACCCACCTGAAAATCAACTACAATAATCAAATGCCTCTGGTAGCTGGCGTCCACTGGAAGGACGTGTCAACAAAGACCTCCCTTCAAAAGTGGGAAGGTAAGTAAGTATATATTCTGTTATATATATATTTCATTTGTAAAGTTGTAGATTTTAGAGAGAGACAGTATATTGGGCCCATATCTATTATTTGCCAATATTAGAGATTTTTCTTTTTCATTTGACATATTGGTCAACTTAAAATCTTTGGTAACGCTTTATTTTGATGGTCCCTTTTGACAATGGTCCCTGTCCCTGGTCCCTGTTGACAATAAGTAGCTTTGCACCTGTCAACTCTCATTAGAGTATTAGTACACTCTCTAATTAATATCTGCTAACTCTTTATTGTGATGGTCTCCCAAAAGACGCTCTACTGACTATAAGTAGTTTTGCAGGTACATATCAACTTATTCGAACCCTAACCCTACCAATCTACTAATACTCTGCTAGCTCTCTATTGAGAGTAGATATGTAGGTGCAATGTTACTTATAATCAACAGAGTTAATCCTAGTTCTAGACTTCAATTTGAGCCGTTTTAACTGAAAGAAACTTGCACTGATTGATCCTAAAAATACTTTGTTTAGTCTCACGGTGGACACCAGCAATGTATGCATGTTTATAAAAAAAAAAAATACTGTCTAAATTGACCTTTGGCATAATCCTGATTTAAGCTAACCCTGTAGTGTTTTAGTCTTGCTTAATTTAGAGCAGCGATTATAAACCAGGGGGCCAGGAGCCCACAAGGGGGCCTCAGAACACTTCCAAGGGGGTGCAAGATGACTTAAAAGTATTTTAATTTAATACATAATAATTAATATCTTAATATAGAACAAAAATGATAATACAAATTAAATAATATCCCAGTTTCTGTCAATAAATTTTAAAAACAAGCCACATTGTCATAATTACCATATATATATCTCAACCTATATCGGTTGGAGGCTTTGATTTAGACAAAAAAGTAAAGAATTTTGTAGAAGTTATTAGCTATAATATAACAAAAATAATTATTGACTTATCATTATCCTGAATTTGATAGCAGTGTATCCCTATAGATTGTATTGCAAAGGGCGTATTTGAAAGAAACTTTGCAGTTCATGGTAATATTCTAGTTGTTGTACTGTACTTCGTTCATTATGTTCACAGGTTCATTCAACATGGATACCCCCTGGCTCTATATGTACATAGTTCAAAAACTAACTCAGCCCCAGCGTGGCATCACGCAGTTCAGCTCTGAGGTCACCACACGGAAACTAGTGAACATCCGAAGTGTCACCCTGGAGGGTTTCTACAAGGATAAAGGCAAAGAACGACAAGGCCAGCTACACCTATTTACCCCAACTGTCAGTTATATTAAGGTGTGCTTATCTCCTATCACCTCTCACTTTAAGTATTTCAAGTTTAGCTGTAGATTTGTTCATTTGGTCCCCTGGAGAAACCTGTACATAAGTGCACGATCTTAAGTGTAATGGTGTCATTGAAGGTTGGTGGATGGAACCTGTTGGGCAAGCGTGGAGTTAAAGCTTCTTACTCCGTCAGCACAGCCTGGACACCAGCATTACATGGACAAATCTACATAATCAACGGCAAGCAAGTGAAGACTCTGGAAATAAGTGCAGGCTATGGCAAGCAGGACCTCAATATCTCTGCAGTTCTCAGTACTCTGGATAAGGTACGAGAAAATGGGTTATCTGCTCTTGCAGTTCCTAAATGTGTACTCATCCAACTTCATTGTTTTTTTTGCTTTTGGAGCAGAAGCTAAAGAAGAGGCTTTTGATGATGACAATGACCCTGTCGGATCTCAAAAACCCTTACGCAGAGCTACAGATGGAGGGTGTCATAGAGGAGATACGAAAGGAACGGAAGGTTTATCAGAAAAGATGGAAGCTAAATTGCAGGTGTGTCTGGAATATGCAAATGTCTGTACAGTAATGATAATGGAACACAATGGCTTTATCTACAGTGCTTTAGTACTCAGTATCTATAAGTGTGTTTAGTTATGTTTGCTTCTTCCAACAGACAACCATTCAAGTTTCTTCCTCAGAGTCTCATCCTACAGGAGACATTCACAAGTGATCTACATCAGAAAGTTTACACTTTGGAGTCAAAGGTTCTTGTCCATGGAAACAAAAAAGCCATTCACATCCTTGCTCTGGGTTTTCAGCCACAGCAGCCATATGTGAGTGTAAAATCAACACTCTGTGTAGTAATTGTGTTTATAGACTGTACTACAGTTTTTATACTGTTACTGTAGAATCTCTTAAGTCTTGGTTGCGCTATATTTTGCAGTACTTACAATGTACTTACCTACGAAAGTACTGTAATATAGGGTTTAAGGTTTAAAAGTTAGGTTTAGGGTTAGTACCTAGTTATTATATAGTGTTTGTAATTACTATACTATAATAAGTACATAGTATGAAACAGGACTGTAAATAAAGCGCACATATTTTACCCAAATCAGAAGATCCGTTGTAAGCTTACTGGCTGGCTCTGTTAATTGAATTTTAATGTAAAAGCTAGGGCCATACACACAATGCTTACATGTATTTTTAACAGTTCAAAACACATTTATATAAGAATACGCATTTATATTTTAGACACAATATTGCCAGTTGCTTTGGTCTATTTTTGCTGTAGCAATGAAAGTAAACCCAAACAAAACCAAACCAGAATCAACCTTTCCAAGTCTCCAAGCAAAACACGGTAGCAATATTCCTGAACGACTTTCAGTGAGTGATTCAATAACTCACTCATAAATCTTTGCTTTTCTAAACAAATCAGGGGTGTTTGGATGAATTGAAGCGGAGTGAATGATTCAATGACTTGTTCATAAAGATGGTCACTTGTTTCATTCCTGAATGATTCAGTTTTTTTTTTAATGGTTAAATGAACGATTCAGTGAATCACTCAAAATGACAGTGGAACAGAAACATAAAAATTTGCAAAATTAGCTTCTAGATTGCATTCTATGGGGGCTTGGATGGTGCCTAAACACGCTACTGACCCAGACACTTGTTTAATTTCAGAACGAATCAGTGTTTCTGAACAAATCGACTGAATGCATGATCAAATGAACCATAATAAAACAGGACAAGGCTAACAGTTGTATAATGTGGTTTATTTTAGGTGTGCTCTTCAATAGTCCAATCTTTCAGCACTGAGAGAATTCCACAAGACTCAAAGATCTGTGTTACTATCCAAAACCACCAGGTAAACTCGCAGAAATATGCATCTCAAAGCAATGGCAAATGATCTAACTATAGTGTTAGATACTAAAGTGTCATTTTAAATCTTATATAGCATTATAATTTCAAAGTGGGTCCACATTTTGTCTTTGTAACTGTCAATGTTCTGTCTTCACCTCTCTGTGAAGACTGCTCATGGAATTCAGGGCAGGTTGTGGACTGGAAAAGATGAAGTACTTGCAGCTTTTGGTCAAGTGCAACTTCATGACCTAACTACATCTCAGCAAGGGTTTACAATAAAAGCCAACCTGTCCCAGCTGTTTCAGGTAATCAGTGATATACGCTTCATTTATACTTTTACTTGCCTCGAATCTTTTGTAAGTGTCTAGAGTGTTGAATGTACTCTGTTCTAGATTATCTTCATTCAAAATACCTGTGTACAGTGAAAGTGAAAATCTACATCACTGAATCTTCAACCAAAACAAATGAATACATAAAAGTGGTCCTTCTTGAACATCAACACAACAATAAAATGCACATTTCATGTATCTTTTGTTTATTCAAATCTTCACAGCATTATTGTGTACCTTTACAATTTCTTTTTCAGCCGGATTTCCCGACCTCTGTCAGCCTAGATTTCGAGGTGCTCAGGAATCACAGGAACAACAGCGAGTTTGAATATCATTCTGAAGGGAAAGTAGCCATTGACGACAAGAATCACCATGTAAATACCTTCAAAAGTGGCATTTTGCGAGTAATTAATTGCACATTTTTAGTTTTTTAATCGTGGTAACAGCTGTTATTAAGGGTTTTTCTTATTTTTCATGACATTTCAGGCTAATGCAGCAGTAAAAGTGTCTCCTCTTGGAAACATTGGCGGTTCTATCAGCCTGAAGGCAAATGAAAAATGTGCAACACTTCACTTTAATCTAGACAACAAGATGGCAAAGGGCATCCGTGCTATGCTTGTCCATGCTGGCTTTCATCAGACCTTATTCCCAGGGGTCACTTCTGATGGTCATGTTCATTTAGCGGCAAATTTGTCTTCAGAGAGGTAAACTGATATCAGCAGTTATGTCTTATTGTGAAACGACATAATGTTTATTAGCCATATTTTCTTTTTCCTCTCTCTAGTCTTTTCTTGCAGTGTACAGTGAAAAAGAAAGAGGAGACGTTTAGTGCTCACTTACGTGGAACTCTTCCGCATGATCAAGAGCTTCAGCTATCTCTTTCAGCCGATATTTTCAATGCGATACAAGATCTAACTGCTTTACCTAATTCAGCTAGTCTGGCTGGAGTACTAACCCAGTCAAAGGGTATAACTGAAGGTAAGTCCAAGATCATTGTGCTAATAATGCATTTACGTGAATGTGTTTGTCTGATATGTACATGTCAGTGTATGATATTCTCATGTTGTGTGTTTGTGTCGCAGGAGAGCTGACTGTAGTAGTGGATGATGCTGTGTATGGACTGGAAGTGACTCGTCAGCATGAGAGGAAGTCTGGAGAAAATCATAGTGCTTTACTTTGTCTAGTTGCTATGGAAGAGTCACTGTGTGTAAACATCAGCAGTAATCTAACACATTGTGGGCGCAGAAGTCTTCACGCCCAGCTGTCTCACTCTATCCCGTGGCTTCGTTCTGCAGGTATGTTCAGCAGCAGTAGCAGGCTCTTGCTATTGCGGTGTAGTGGAGTGCAGTATGTTTCTGTCTCTGTCTGTTGGAGCAGGTCTTCCGTTGAACAGCAGCGCAGGTGTGAATGTGAACTGGAGTAACAGCAGTGTCTGTGCCCAACTGGAGCTGCATGCAGGAGCCAGCGGCCTAACAGCCACACTGGAGCAGAGTTCACCCCTCACCACACAAACTACAGGACACTCTCAGGTTAGAGAAGTCATACAGTAATTGTCAATCGCTGAAAGGCTCCCATAGTTCTCAGATCTCATTGACACCAGCTGACACAAGAAGAACAAATGAAGTATTTGTGCAGTTTCTTTTTCTCCTTGTTCCTCTTCTATGCTATTGAATTGGCTGAACTTCCTGGCTGCATGCAAACAAAGAGGTGGCTGTGTATTAATGAATTCACCAGATTCAAATGACGAAAGTCAAGATTTTCAGCGAATAATGAGTCATATGAACTACTTTATGGAGTTTTTATGGTACTTTTTTGTCCTTCACAGTCATAATATTTCATTCTGCTTAAATTTGTTCATACGCGCACTCAAATTAACATTGGAGTGCAAGTCCATGAAAGTGCAGATGGGAGCATTTTTGGGCATAATGGCGCAATTATCAGGAATTTGACAAGCGAGAACATTAGTAAATCATGTTGCACAATTCATTTTAATTCTCCTCCCATAAATGTTGTGCCTGGATGGGAAACTCTTACAAACTAACAAAATAACTGTATCCATGCCTTTTCAGTGCTAATTTTTCACTGCACATCTTAAGTCCTGACAAAATTATTTTAACACCAAAAGATGGTTTGTGCTGGAGCAAGCTGTTAGTATTGGTTGTCAATTGATATGGACCAAAACACTGAGACAGTTTTCAAAATATCTTTTTTTGCATTCAACAACGTTTTGGTGGCCACTGATTCCACTGTGTGAACCAAAAACACACAGTGTTTCAAAGAAAAACGAAAGTAATTAAAATTTGGAACAACTTCATGTCAGAATATACATTTTTAGGTTATATATATCCCTATTTTTATTAAAATATTTAGGAAAGAGGTCCTTGGCATCAAAAAGTTCCTGAATAAGGAGATTTTGCAAGTGGAATTAATGAATATGCTAGTCTTGAAACCGCCAAATAGGTTGAACTTTTTTGGAAACACTTGTAATGCTTACCTTAATCTCACTTAAACACAGAGTAATCATGATTTGTTGGAGAGTAAGCAAGCATCGGTTTAGTATGCATTGGAATCCATATGGATGCCCCAGAAACCTCTTCTACACTCTGGGTCATTTTCCATGTTGATGAAGGGAAATGCCTCTGATTCCACACTCCTCTCCTACCAGCAAAGCAAACTGAAGGCACGGAGGCTTGTTTTTACAGGTGAACTGCACAGAGGGAATCGACACGGGCCGCCTGCTGGGCGTCTGCTCTGGGCAAGACCAGGAAGACTCACTGAAGGTACGTTAGTGAGAACATTCAAGAGCGCTTTCTTCTTTTGTAGAATGGTTGAGTGATCGTTGTGAACATTGGATTGTGTTTTGTATCATATGGTGAGGGACATCTGAACCCATCCTGATTTTTGTGTAGGTTGGAATCAAAGCCAGTTGTTATAACTCCCATAGTTCAGCTTTCTCGTTTGATCTTCAAGGTCACCACAGTACCTCCAGGTAGTAAAGTCTTGTTGGAGATATCACTAAATTACAGCAATTCATTCTATGCTTTTTATTTACTGTAGTGTTCATGGGTGTGTAGACTATCTAACCAGTTTTGATGTCTTTTGTAGCATTGGACTATTGGCAAACATTTCCCACAACATAACTGCTGTACAACCATATCTGCCATTTGAGTTTCACTCAAAATCACAGGTATGACAGGTTTAATGTTATCAGATAACTAGCACAAAAACACTGTTTACTTTCTAATGTGAAATATATAGTTATGTGCACATCCCAAAATGACAAGTGATCATCTTAGAAATAAAATATCAAGTTTGCATTTATAAACCTGTTTTATGTAAAAATGGCTTACATGTTGTTGCATTACAGCTGAGCCACGCACGCTCTTCAGTTAAAGCTACTGCAGAGCTTCTGGTTGGTGTGAGCATCTTGGCTTTTGAAGCAGAGATCTCCAGTACAAACTCTGGCTTTAAACAAGTGCTGGTTTTCAATCACTCAATACCTCAGGTAGTGAAATTATTTGTCAGTTGTAATATTATATGTTCCTTAAAGGTACGGTCACATTTACAAATGATCATTGAAATACAGTCATCCCAAAAGGCATTCATGCTGTCGAAAATTTCAAATGAGTGCAAAAGATTTCCCCACATTGATTTCACATCGGATTCAAGTTGGTCACTCAAATCAAATGTATTTTTTCACTCCACTATAGTCAATGAACAATTGGCCACTTTTTTTAACCACAAAAATATGGCAGAAATTTTACTCATTTGCAGTGCTGGGTAGTAGTAGCTAATAATTTAGATTCCATTATCAGATACTTATAATTAGATTATATTACATTAAAAATACTCATAATCAGACTACAATTACATTATTACAATTATATTTCAAACACATGCACAAATTTGCATGAAATGCAGGGATTCAAGCACCCCAAATAATCTTATCAGCTCAACCTCTTTCACCAAAAATATATTTACTGAAAATAGCCGCTGAGATTTTAAGGTAACAAGTTAATAAATGAATGCATTAACATGTTCTCTGATGGTAGTGGTCAATGACATGCAGGTAAACAAATTAAATATATTTGATCTTTTTTAGTGAGTGTGTATTTTAATCTTTAATATTAAAAATATATTTATTTTATCTGTTTCATTTATTTTTGACATGTTTGTTATTTCTTTTAATAGCTTAAAAAAAATCAAACGAACCCACTGCAGTTCCTTCACGAATCCCAGTTTGGGAAACCTTGACATAATGTAATGTTTAATGCACTTCATGTTGTTAATAATAGTAGTCATAATGTAGAATCAAACCAGACCGGAGTAGCTTAGTTCATAGAGTGTATCTTTCTTTTGAGTTTAATTTGATCGCAACTTATGGGGGCACTCATATTTAGGGATGTACTGTGAAAAAAAGTGGAATGCAGTCATCTCAGTAGGAATCTGTGCAATAATGAGTTTCACGAGAAATTTGCTGCTTGAGTAAGTGCTGCGTCGTGCATTGCACTGCTGATAATAGATTCTTTGCCCATGTTTCTCTAATGTGACCATACCTTAACAGTACATAAATATGAAGCTTTTTACTCAGTTACATTTTGTGTACCACTAGCTGCACTTACTGCCCAAAAATCTGACAGTGAGGACACGCTATGGTGGAAAGAGAGGGTCACACACTCTCACGCACCGAGCACAGTGGGAGACTCAGGATATCACACAGACCGACTCCTCAGATGATGTTACACACTTACAAAGTTATCCAGAACCGACAGGTGGATATGCCACATTGCTATTGGCAAGGACGTTGCTGATCTGTTCACACATGCCATTAGTTTAATTATATTGATCACTGTATTCTAAAATGCTGACACATCTTTCTTATTACAGCAAAAGCTCAGGGTTGGGGTCTGGATCTTAGGGTAGAAAATGACACTCAAAGAAAACTAGGCGATCTAGGTGTCGATTGGATTCTGTTTGGACGCCACGATCAGGTGAAGCCGGATCTGTTGTGGTTCGGTCATTTGTCATGGCGTCCTCCAGATTTAACTCTCTTGTGTGTTGTGTTCAGGTCAGAGTTCAAGGCTCTTGGACTTTGGTGAGCAGAACGGATTCGTTAGAACAGAAACAACCTTTTGTTTCAACGATGACTCATTTTCACATACATGCCCTGTCCCGCGGACCCGACCGCAGACGAAACCGAAACAAGCAGGTGCACAGCTGTTTCCCAAGCACTCTCTACAATCTCCACACTTTCGAGGCCTTCTCATATCCTCAGTACTCTCTTCTTTTTCTCAAGTACTTCGACTGCGTACTTGCCACGCTCTCTAGGCTGCACTGTCTTCCTTTCTCATAGATGTTAAGATCTAATCTGTGTAATGCGAGTGTTGTGTGTCGATAGGCCCATCTTTCTTGGGGGCACGGAAAGCCTGTAAATGTTTCTGTAACAGTGAGTGAGCACTGGCATGATGATTACAGCAGAGGGCAGGCCTGTATCTTTCTCTCACCAGGACAGGTACAACACAGCATTTACCTTTTAGTTTAAAAACTGTTATTACCTGTGAAGTCTTAATTGCATGGCTCTCTGGGGTACTTGACTCTGACTGAAAAAAAATATAATTTCAGTGATCAAGTATTTTGAAAGGGTATCATTTCCCACACAGTCACTTTCCAATCTCTGCATTCTGACAGATCTGTTTCGTTATTTGATGAGCAACCATGTCATAATTGGGATAATGTAATGTTTGTAATTATCATATCACAGTCATTATCTATAAACCCCCTCAGAGTCATGAAAGGTTTGATTGTTGATGTTTATTTTGAAATAATGTCCAGTTGATTTACGTACAGTACCATTCTGTACAATCATTTAATGTTTTTTAAAGCTTAAGGCTTTTTATTTATACACTTTATTTTGATAGTCCACTTTATACATTCTATATTTTAGGGTTAGTGGAATAAGTTGGCATACACTTGCAAAGTTTCTCTTTATCAGTATGTTGTATATTTAGGACTCATCAAAATAAAGTGTTAAAAGATATTAAACTGTAACACTTTTTTTCTTGTTTGCATTCTGTCACTGTTTAGTTTTGGTTTCGTTTTCACTCTTCCTGTGTTTCCTAATTTAGTCATGTTCCTGTCCATGTTTAGATAATTATGTGCTCCTCACCTGTCCTGATTTCTCCCTAATGTTTTCCTGTTTAAAAGCCCGTTCAGTTTGTCTTGTCTTTTGTCGGATTATTAACGTTGCTGTGTGTTTGTGTCTCCTGTCTGATTTATGTAAATTCACTTTATTAAACTGCATAGAGAATTACCTGTCTCGCCTGCTTGAGTCGACACGACTGAATGTCTGAAGTATAATATCGAAATAAAGTGTTACCTAAGGCTGCATTTATATGATCAAAAATATAGTAAAACAGTAACATTACGAAGTACTATTATCATTTACAAAAATGTTATTTAGAGTAAAAAGCTTATATTGCAGCATTATTATTCCAAACTTTAGTGCCATGTGAACCTTCAAAAATCATTGATTGTTTGATTGACAGAAAATCATAACAGCATTTATTTTTAATGTTATCATTAACAGTAATAAACGTCTTTAATGTCCCTTTGGTTAATCCTTGATATTTTAATATTATTGAACCCAAACTTAAAAATGAGCAACATAGACACAAACTACAGGAAGTAGACATGGTTTGCTGCTAATGTTTGTATTGTATTGTATCAGATACAATCGTTGCTCCCCCTAGTGGAGATGGAGGGATGTGTTGCTGTGGCTCAGGAGGGGAAGGCCTACTCCCAAAACACAGAGCTCAAATGGAAGGACAAGAGCATAACTCAAAGCATGAAATACCAGGTGTGGATTATTTAAAGTTGTTTGTTATACTGCCTTTATTTAGGATCTTGGCATCTGAGATGCTCTTTCTTTTTGTTGTCTGTTGTTTAGGGAGGAGTAAAAGGAATGCATACGCTCCTTGTGGAACTGGGGGCCCAAAACATCTCTCCATCTCCCTGTCCATCTCACTCTCTTCTGACCCAGATACACACAAACCTGAGGGACCAACTTGAGCACCATGTTCAGATCGGCCTCTGTCCTCCGCAGCCTGTGAGATCACATACTCGCTATCATTCAATTACATTAAGTTTGCATTACATTAAGGCCTGCACTTTTAAAAAATATACTGTTAGTACAATCAACAATACACTTGAACTATATTTCTAAGCAAAAGAAATGTACCTAATTCTAACATAAGTTCAAGTTCAACTAATTGCATTTAATACAAATGTAATTTAATATTTGTTCATTTAATTGTTAATATCATACAATTACATGTTGTGTTCAGTACCTACGGTAACACTTTAAGGACCAATTCTCACTATTACCTAGTTGCTTATTAGCATGCATGACCATTTATTACTTCTAATAAAGCTGCAGACAATATTTTTGATTCCTTAATCCAACCGTATATCTTAACCTAAAAACTACCTTACTAATAAGCAGCATTTTAGCAGATTTAGTAAACTTTTAATTGATAGCGAATACACATTTTCTATTTCGAAAGTGTAACAGCATGCACTCAAGTACATATCTTTTTTTATCATTATTATGCTATTTGCTAAATAAACACTTTATTTAAAAGTGTGCAAGGGTTATTTTTTGGTGGACTTCCTTTAAGAACTTTTTTGGGTAGTCCCTACCATTATTTTACAAGCCAAAACGTTGAAAGTTGGTAACATTGATACATTTTTCCCCTTACAGGCTTTAATTTGGTCTGGATCTCACAGAGTGAACTCAGGAAAGGAGCTGTTGTACACTCACACCCGTGTGTCTGTGTCTGGACACCCTCAGCACAACACCTTCACACTGTCACTCAGAAACATCAGCAGCAGTCAGCGCTCCAACTACTCACTGATCACAGAGGTACGAACACTGCCCACATCACCCAAACAATTACATAAAGCAGTTTAACTTTTGATCGAGGGTAGAAAATACCACAAGCTTACTATAAAAGCGTAAAAGCCAGAATTTTCCTCATCATGATATAAAAACAAATGTGTGTGATTCACAGTGGCAGGTAGGGAACTGGAGTGTGGAACTGGCCTGCAGTTCCCTTTCTTCAGGCAGGAATGTGGCAATCCAGGTTCATGCAAAACTAGACCGCAGTGAGATGCTATGGCTGCAGGGGGTGCTGGGAAAACGCTGCCTTCGAGCTGCTGCTGGATACGACACAGGTAATGATTGCTAGTTAACCCTAAAAAACCTAATGGATCATTTACATTTACATTCATTCATTTAGCAGACGCTTTTATCCAAAGAAACTTACAAAAAACAACAAGCAATTAGTCATACAGAGGCAAAAACAACTTAGGAAGTGCTCATAATACCGTACAACAGGCAATCTTCAAATAAGTGCAGGCTAGAAAGGGAAAGAAGGAGTAGGGTTAATTTTTTTGTTTTTATGATGTCAAATAGTGTTGAAAGAGATGGGTTTTCAGCAGTCGTTTGAAGGTTGTAAGGGAGTTGGCATTTTGGATAGCAATGGGAAGATCATTCTACCAGCCAGGAATGTTCTGGAAAGAGTTTTTGTGCCTCTTTGTGATGGTACAATGAGGCGTCGCTCACTGGCAGATCTCAGAGTTCTGGAGGGAGTGAAGAGTGGAAGCAGTGAGTGGAGGTAAGCGGGAGCCGAGCCGGAGATTGTTCCATATGCAAGCGTCAATGCCTTGAATTTAATGCGAGCTTCAATTGGGAGCAAGTGCGGGGAGATGAAGAGAGGTGTGACATGGGCCCTTTTGAAGACCAGTTGAAGATCATATTAGATCATATTTGATGCACACATATCTAGGGCATTCAAATGATCAACATAATTGCAACTTTGCAGTTGCACACAATACATGACTGTTATCATCTCTATATGCATTTTTACCAAGGCCTTTTAGTATAATTGTAAACACAGGTAGTAACATTGCTGTAAGATATCTTTAATGAAATTTAAGAATAACATTTGTATTGTTAGCAAGATGAACACTGGTTTGAAGCAATTTATGTTCCCTGTCGACACTTCACTCGTACTGCGTCTGCTAAGAAAACTCAGTTTTTCCCCCTAACTGAAGCCTACTTAAAGGAACACTCCACATTTTTGGAAATAGGCTCATTTTCCAACATCCCTAGAGTAATACAGATGTGTTTTACCGTTTTTGAATCCATTCAGCC
>JAUMHR010000029.1:656956-668995 GCA_032361145.1 Enteromius fasciolatus
AACAATGAGAAATACATGAATGTTTTATGTATTAAAATATATATATATACATATACACATACACACACACACACACATACATTATATATATATATATATATATATATTTATTTATTTATTTATTTATTACTGGTATGAAAATATAGCAATTATTAAATGATTAGCCATTGTTAGTTTAGTTGTTAGTTCATTCAGCTCATGTTAACTGAATTATATTAATAGAAAAAAATATTTTAAACAAAGTATTATAAATAAATGCTACAGAAATACTTTTTGATTACAAATTGAACCTTATTATGAAGTGTCCCCAGTATTTTTGTAAATTTTATAATATGCCAATGACAATTTTGTTATGTTCTAAAATATGGTATAGACCGATCTGTTTGGTTGTTCTTAAAGTGGTCTCGTTACAGAAGTAATAATAAAAAAATAAATAAAAAATGCTCATCATAAAAACTGTGTGTAAAGGAATAGTTCACCCAAAAATACAAATTCTTTCATCGTCTACTCATCCTCCAGTAGTTTCAAATCTGTATGAATTTTTTAGTCCTGCCGAACACAAAGGAAGATATTTTGAAAAACGTTAGTAACCAGGCTGTTTTAGTCACCATTGACTCTCATACTAGGGGAAAAATACTATTGGAGTCAATGGTGACCCAAAACAGCCTGGTTACTAACTCTTATAAAATATATTAATTTGGAACAACTTCAGGGTGAATTAATAATTATTAGGTGAACTATTCCTTTAATGAGTTTTAAAGCTGTAATAATTATTAACGTCTTGTTCCTTCAGCATGAAAAAACTGATGTCTTTAGGCCAAAAGCTCTGCCCGGGGTCACGGGGAGACCTGGACCTGAAGAAGCCGGTTGGAGCCTGCAACGGTCCAGACCCGCCGAAGGAAAAGATGATCATGAGGAGGGAGAT
Organism: Enteromius fasciolatus; assembly: GCA_032361145.1. NCBI lineage: Eukaryota > Metazoa > Chordata > Actinopteri > Cypriniformes > Cyprinidae > Enteromius > Enteromius fasciolatus. Next base: position 657,882 of record JAUMHR010000029.1, read on the forward strand.
TTCTCTCACTAACGGCATCTGCTTAATTGTGGGCAACATGATTGGCTCTGGTATTTTTGTGTCGCCCAAGGGTGTGTTGATGTACAGCTCCTCCTACGGCCTTTCGCTGGTCATCTGGGCTCTCGGAGGGATATTTTCCGTTTTTGGCGCACTGTGTTACGCAGAACTTGGAACCACTATTGCAAAGTCTGGCGCTAGTTACGTGTATATCCTGGAGGCCTTCGGGGGTTTCCTTGCTTTCATTCGCCTGTGGACGTCCATCCTGCTGGTCGAGCCGGCCAGCCAAGCGGTCATCTCGCTGACGTTTGCCAACTACCTGGTGGAAGCGCTCTACCCGACCTGTCAGCCTCCGTACGATGCTGTGAGACTGATAGCAGCAGCTTGTCTCTGTGAGTCCTCGGTGTGAGAGAGATTGTGAAGTTTAGTCTGCTTTCTTTTCAAGTCATTCCAAACAACAGTACTGTCTTATTAATCTTTCATCAACCACCTCTGAAACTACTTTCTTTTTCGTTTGATTGTGTTGTGTGAGATCCTGTTCCCCTTCCACCCCAATTCAGTGCCTGATTAGAAAAAGACAACAATGTATTTTTTCCTGATTTAAAAAAAATACATTATAAAGTCTTAAATAATTTTTCCTGATCAGGAAAAATATAATTTGTCATTTTAATTGCATATATTACCAAAGCTTTTAACGTTTAACTTTGTGTTAGCTTAGCTTATTAGCTTAGCATAGCATTTAGCCTACTCTTACTAGGTTTTTTGACTAAAATCTTAATTTTTGCCATCATTTACTTACCCTCATGCCTTTTTGCCTTCCTTTCTTCTGTCTTGATTCTACAAAAGAAGGTATTTTGAGAAATGTTCACAATACAACTCAATGGGCTTCAGTGCTGTTTGGTTCCTAGCATTCTTTAAAATATCTTCTTTTGTGTTTTACAGAAGAATGAAAGTCATTTGCCCGAGACAAATTTCCTTTCGGAAACAAACTAAGTTTATCCTGTTCAAGTTGAATACAAATGATGACAGCACTTTATTTACAGTAGGTGAACTAAGCTTTAGTTAAAACAAATCACAAACGTGTACGAGAGATATACGAGAGGCATATTTTTCCACTTCCTGCTGTCTTTCACATCTCAACACACAAAATCTTTTTTTTACTTCACTAAATTTCACATACAGACACATACAGTATATCCTTTTGTCTGACATAAGTACCGTTCGCAACCACTGTACTTCCCCATAATGTAATGTGAAATGTGTAAAGTGAGTGTGTTCTGTGCCAGAATTAACAGATATGCCTATAATGACCTGTAGTGGTCTTTCAGCCGAAAAGGGAAGTTGTTTCAGTAGTGAGCAAGCTATAAAATGAAAGACTGTACCCTGATAGCACACGTACATCTAGGAGACGTCTATTTAACATCTGCAAGACGTATTATTTAGGTCGTTTGCTCATCTGCAATACGTCTATTGGACGTCCCTTTTAGATGTCAAATAGACGTCTATTAGATGTCTTTAAGGTGTTTCTGATTCTGAGTGCATGTAAAACTGACATCTTGCAGAAGTTTGCCAGACATTTGTAGACAGGAGATGCTTTCCAGATCAAGAGATCTTTAACAGACATCTTGCAGACGAACCTGTGCTCTCTGGGTAAAGACTAACATTTATTTTCATACAGAAAAATGTGCACCCATGAACCATCACATACTAATATCTATAGGACCTTCATTACTTAAAAATACTTATTTTCTAGTACCCGAGTGTATATTACTCTTGCTGTAGAATATTGTTTTGCAGTTCTGTTTGGCATTCATTTCCTCACAGCATCTCGTTCCACAAGAGATCATCACATGAAATGTGCGTTTCGTCATGTTTGCATGTAAAGACGTTTAGGCATCTAACACGCGTCACAGTAACATGCATGATTAAGGAAGCAAGAGATTCTATGCATAGATGAGAAAAAAAAAAAAACGTTGCGCATATTTAGTACATATTTCGTCAGATCCCAGTTCAGGTAGTATCTATTATCTTAACTCATGGTAATACAATAGAAACCTACTGATGCATTGTTATATTTACCTGGTAAACTATAGTATCACTATAACATGTCCAAAAAGACATGGACTTTTTTTGTTGGTGACTTGTGTTTTCGAATCCAGAGTATGCGCGGTACATTTATTTTTGATGGTTTTTGTTCAAATGTAAAAGATTTTGAGCAAAGTGAAAGCAAAACAAAGATGAATGCGGTATTTTTCTAAGATTTGCCCAGTTTTCGTTTTTGCCTGCTCTAGCACGAGACAGAGGAGGTGTTTTTGTTTCTTTATGAGCAGCTGTTGCCTTCACACAGTTTCCAGTCAGAGCTAAATGTGTTCTCAGAAGGCAGGGACATGATCCACCAGTGCATGAGGACAGATTGTTACAACACGCACTATTCACGTTCAACTGAGATGGGATCTGCCACTTTCCAAGAACAGGACCCCCCTCAAAAAATTGTTTAAAAATGCCACAAACACAATTGTTTTCCTTTTTGGCAAATATAAATGCTTATTGCTTAACCTTCAGAAAATCAGATAAGACAACCTATTATATGAGCTGATTTTTTTTATTTGTTTGTTTGTTTTAACAACAACAACAAAAGTAGAAAAATGCCAAGAAATGACCTGTTGATTTTATTTTTAATTTTACTTTCTTCAACCCCGAAACAATGCAAAGTGTAATTAAAAAATTAAATGTTTATGTTCACAAAGACTATATTGGCCAATCCTATATTTCCTATAAACCTAATTTATATACACACACACACATATATGTTTTTTGTTTTTTTGTGTGTGTAACTAACATTACTTATTCACAAGCTTTTGAAAATCCTTATCTGCTGTATAAACTGTGGGGCAGAGCATTATGTTTTATTAACACAATAAATTGAAGTAATCGATAAGATGACTGTCAATGAAATAGTGTTATATTATTTTATTTTTTGCATATTGTTGAGAAGGTAACAACCCTGAAGTGGAACAGGCCAAATTCACCATTTGAAATTATTTTGGGTTTACAATATAGTTCATTAGTTAACTACATTAGTTAACAAGATCTAAGAATGAACTGTACTTCTATGTCATAATATAAGTTCATGTTAATTTCAGCATTTGCTAATGCATTATTAAATTTACAAGCTGTGTTTGTTAATGCACTGAACTAACATGAACAATAAATTACTGTATTTTTATTAACTAACATTACTAAAGATTTCTCAGTAGTGTAATGGATGTATTGTTCATTGTTAGTTCAATACATTAACCAATGTTAACAAATGACACCAAAGTGTTACCATATTTTTATTGGTTATGAATGACCTTTCATGTTATGTTAATCGTATATTGTATAATAGCTTATATAACATACTGAATAGTTCTCATATAAAACATACTATAGAGTACTGTGTTCATGGAAAGTGTGCTGTTGTTCCAGAGAAAAGAGCAAAACTAAAAAAAAACAACCTCTTATGTAATATCTTGTGAGTCATCCTTTGACTAAAACATTAATATAAAATGTTCTGATTCTCACATAGCTGATTTCATGATGCATTTAACTCCTTCCTCCTCCTCTTTCCTCAGGTATTCTGATCTTCATAAACTGCGCTTATGTGAAGTGGGGCACTTTGGTTCAAGATATTTTCACGTACACCAAGATTATGTCTCTGCTCCTCGTCATCACAGTGGGCATCACTAAGATAATTAACGGTAAAATTGGTTTCATTAGGATACTGATGGAGTGAATTTGTAATAGTGAATAAGAGGAATTGATATAGCATGAACAAGGAAGTAGCTCTTAATCATTTTCAGGTTGCGCCTACACTTATTGTTTGAAAAGATCTAATTAACTAGAGCTCTCAGGGTGTTTCTCGTGCTGCTCAGTTTTATAATTGTCTCTCTGTGTTTCTCATACTTCCTTGTGTGCACCACAGGAGAAACAAAGAACTTCAACAGTCCATTCGAGGGTTCCTCCACAGAGGCGGGCAGCATTGCCTTGGCTCTTTATTCAGCTCTGTTTTCTTACTCTGGCTGGGACACACTCAACTTTGTTACTGAGGAGATCAAGAACCCTGAGAGGTGTCAGAATATCCATTTTCCCCCATTTAACTAATACTGTCACATTTTTTCTCATTCAAAATTTAAAATCGAATAAGGCCCACTGTCTCATTTCAATCTGCAATTTGAATGAATCGGTTGAGCGAATGATTCAATGACCCATAGGTAAAGTCAATTAAAACAGGTGTTTTGAACAAATGGGTTGAACGAATGATTCAATAACATTCAACTGTCACCACCTACTGTTGGTTTTAGTTTTTTATTTAAAAATATTTATTTTTTCGAACTCGAACCTGATCCTAATTATTTTTTTGACGGATGAACATTTTAGCGGCAGTGTGTAAAAGAGATTGACACAATGTCATGTCGTATTTCTTTTTTACTGTGTGAAAATTTCAGACAAAATTTTCAGACTCTAATACTAAAAGTTAATTTCAATTGAACAGGAATACTAAATTAAATCAATGTGAAAATTCACACATTATTTGTAGCAGACCATTTTGTTGGATTGGCGTCCACCACAAGTACATTTCAGAACTGGCATGTTTCTCTTTCCACATGCACATTTGCAGTTATTCATTTAGCACACACTGTTATCCAGAGTTACATAAGTTGATTGCAGCATCATGTTCCTTATTCAATCTAAGCATTCAATCTTTTCTTTAACTGTTCAAAGGAACCTTCCCATCGCTATAGCCATCTCCATGCCAATAGTGACAATCATCTACCTACTGACCAACGTGGCATACTATGCCGTTCTGGACATGCCTTCTTTCATGGATAGTGATGCAGTGGCTGTAGTAAGAATCTTTCTGATCACAACATTTCTAATCTTTAGTCTTTAACTAGTTTATTGTCTAAATGAAGCAGTCATTTGATTAAAATATCAGTTTGTGTCCCCATATGTAGACATTTGGAAATCAGGTGCTGGGCCCCATTAGCTGGATCGTCCCCATCTCTGTGGCCATGTCTTGCTACGGCGGACTGAATGCCTCCATCATTGCCGCCTCCAGGTAAACCTTTCTGGTTTCAGATAAAACAAGGACTCTGACGTCATAGAATATGTTGTGTTCTTTTATTGTTAGGTTGTTTTTTGTGGGGGCGAGAGAAGGCCATCTTCCAAACTGTTTAGGTCTGATTCACGCTGAGCGTTACACTCCTGTTCCTGCACTCCTCTTCAATGCAAGTCTCTTTACTATTTCTACAACTATCAGTATGTACAGTATTTGGACCAGATTATTAAAAATAAAAAACACCAAACTACAATATAACCAGCATGAAATGGTGTTTACATCCAATTTTGCATTAGTAATATGATGTATTTCTGTGGGGGAGGGGTATGGCTGGTCATTATTTTGTTAATATAGATAACAAAAAAATAGTTATAATTTAGTTTGACATGTTGCTTTCAAGCCTTTTTAGTGCCTTAAAAAATTAAACAATCGATATTTCTGGTAACATTTTTCTTTTGATGGTCCCTTATGAACATTCTGCAGACAATAAGTATACTTGAGCTCCTACGTGTCTACTAACTCTTCTAACAGACATTCTACTGACTTTAAAGGGTTAGTTCACCCCAAAATGAAAGTTGCCATTAATTACTCACCCTCATGTCGTTCCAAACCTGTAAGACCTTTGTTCATCTTCAGAACACAAATTAAGATATTTTTAATGGAATGTGAGAGCTATCCGACCCTCCATAGACAGCAACACAACTGAAATTATCCCAGATCCAGAAACAAAGTAAAAACATTGGTAAAACAGTTATCAGTGGCTCAACTGCAGTTTTGCGATGCTACAAGAAAATAGTTTTTGTGCAAAGAAAACAGAAATTATTTACTTAACCATTCCTCTCTCCCAAGTTACGTCTTCTGCCATTTTAGAGAGTATCACAATGCAACGCATGTGCAGATGTCAACTTATTCTAACCCTATTCCTACCAGTCTACTTAAACTCTACTAACAGTGAGAGTTAGTAGACACATAGTCTCAGCCTCATCACGCACATGGATCACTGGCTAAATTTCTGATGCATATAGCACACTTATCTGGAAAAACTTCAAGAGTTTCGAAGCCATCGTCAGATTGGTTGAGTCATACAGGATTTCTGGTGATATAGTGGATATGTGTGTTTCACATATAAGAACTTAATGATGTTAAACTGCCTGAGAGATGAAAGCCGTTGGGTTTATAACTGTGATGATAGGCACTTAGCAAGTGAAATATTTCAAATTTGTGGCACAGAATCTTTAAAATACGTTAGAGTTTTACACACTGGTCTGTTATTTTGACATTGTTTGACATGTCTGTCAAACAGTCTCATGGGTGGGTCTTGGCCAAAGAAAGCTACGGTCTGGCTACACAAGACTAGTAAACATGTAGGTGCAACACTATTGCTTTAAAGGTGCACTCAGACATTTTTTGTAATGCTGCGCCATTACTGATGTCATATAGCAACACCCTATTCATATTCATCTAAAATGAGTAAAAAAAAAATAGGATTTGTGGGTGTTTGCAGGGCGTGATGGGTCTGATCTTCCTGTGTGTGGAGGACGTGTTTCAACTCATCAACTACTTCAGCTTCAGTTACTGGCTGTATGTGGGTCTGTCTGTGGCTGGACTCATTTACTTGCGAATAACTCAGCCTGACAGACACAGGCCGGTCAAGGTAACCGGATCCATGCAGCGGTCCAGCATTTACATCTAAATATTTACAGCATGTGTTATTCTGTGTGTTTGTTAACTCAGCTGTTTTCTGTCTCTTTCTCCATTAGCTCACATTGTTGTTTCCCTTCATCTACTGCCTGTGCAGTGTGTTCCTCGTGATCGTCCCTCTGTACAGTGACACCATTAACTCTCTCATAGGAATAGTCATTGCACTGTCTGGAGTGCCAGTGTATTACCTGTGTGTCTACCTGCCCAAAGAGAAACGACCAAAATGGTTTGGTAAACTAAATGGTGAGGATAATCGTATTTTACTTTTACTGATATAAAAGTATCACCAAAAAAAAAAAAAAATAAATAAAAAAAATATATATATATCTGGATTACATGAAATACCAATTGAAAATAAATTGGTATTTATCAATGGGTATAAATTGGTATTTATTGGGTATAAATACCCATGGAAATAAATGCATTCAAATGCATCATCACACACTTTTATGATTGAAAAGAAGCAAACTAAAAACGTGAAAGACTTGGCTCCATGATTGATTTAAACTGACTTTAAAGTGCCCCTATTATGTCAACTTTAAGGCTACTAATATTGTTTTAGGAGACTCCCATAATAGGTTTACCTGCATGCAAGGTGAAAAAAAATATTTTGTTTTCTCAAAATATGCATTTAATATTATATATTTAATATATGCTACAGCGATTCTCATTGGAAGCAGTTCGATCTCTCCTTCGCGTGAGCATACCCTGCTCTGAATGGTCAGCTGGCTGGTCTGTTGTGATTGGTTTACCGTGTACAGCGTGTTCGGAAACGATAGGCCCATTGCTATATTACTTTATTTTGAATACGCTATGGAAATACAATCGTCTATTATTTATCATACTTACAGCTTGCGATTCAGTGGAGCTGCTCGTCCAGATAAACTAGGCACTCAGCCATCTTTCAAGAGCAAGCGATTTGTGTATCCAGCGCTGAACATCGTAAAATGACATGTTTGTGGGCGGGGTCAAGTTGTTTGTGGCCAGCCATTGTAGAACATAGGCGAGAATTATGCAAATATGTAACGTTAGCCGTCGCAGAAATGGTGTTCAAGGCCCGTTCACACCAACTACAATAACTAAAACGATAAGATTCTCCGTTCTCAGTGTTAAGAAATAACAGCATCCATACCACAACTATAACGATAAAAGACAGAGAAGGATATATCGTTGGAAATCGTTTTCAGAACTGTTTTCCAGCTGATGAACGACAGAAACATTGACAACCAATCAGAATCAATCCTGCTACCACGCGCTTGAGAATTTAAAGCGACATGCGCGCTTGCCTTGAGCTTATAATAAACAGACGACATTGTTTGCTCGTGTGGACGCAAATGTAGTTATACTTATCTTTATTGTTATCGTGCTTGTTGTGAACGGACCTTTAGGCTATATAAAATCGATCCTTTATTTTATCACTCACTTTTAGCTTTACAACATATTGGATAATTTAATTTAATTTGAACTGGAATGAAGCAGCAGCCAAAGGAAGCATGTCCGCTCTGTCAGAAATAAACAGTTTTCCTTTTTGTTCATATAGTCATGCGGTGAAAGCTTTAAAAACCATAGCAGCCACTGCTCCACCACAACAAACATGTGACTGTTATTCATGCAAGTTCACAGTTCTGCCTTTTTTATTTATTTTATGTGAACTATTATTAACTCCGTGTAGGCAAAGGAGTGGTTAGATGGGCATCTAAATCATACTCAGAAATCTTTTATGAGGTGGTACTACGTAATGAACACAACCAGAGGTGAACACAAAATGTTCTAGTCTGGAAGAAGGAAGGCTATGTGACAGACATATCATGTTTACAGCAGCTCTTAGTCTCTTAAATGTTTACTTCATCCTCAAACTGCCGATCATTACACTAATCTTTATTAATATATACTCAATCAAATATAATAAAGCTCATGCTTATTATAAGCAATAAAAACCAGTGGCATGCTGCAGGTAAATGTATAAATTCCATTTGATTTAAAAAAATGAAAAATCAGTGTAACTCCACCGCTCCTGTTTTCTCCAACCTGCTTCTCTCTCTTTCCTCCATACCAGATTCTGTCACCAAATACACTCAGATCATGTGCTGCTGCTGCTTAACTGACATGGACATGGAGCCAGAGAAGTTGGCAGAACCGAAGACCCAATAACTCTTTCAAGAGGACGTGCCTGGAGCATGGATTCCATCTCTGAGAAAAAAGAAAAAAAAACAAATACCTCATGGATTTATAAACTTCTAGTACATGCATCTCTCAGAGATCAAATTCTGACGATATCCAAGATATCCAAGATTACTCAGTTAAACTGAAAAGCAAGATACTGCGTGCAATTTATTATTTTGGTGTGTTTCATCACTTTATGCTGTGTTTTTATTTCATTTATTCTGTCAAGGTCTGAATGACAGGGTCCTTGTTAAATCATCGACTGAGGAGGATTAAAGATACTGGGAGACACTGAACTTGTGTTTGGTTTCATACTTGGAAAGAAAACAGGTCCAAGAGGCTGAATGCGCAAACATTTTTGGACTATATAGACTCATGGGAAAAAAAAGGCACATTTATTTTTTTGTACTGTTTTCAGATGCAGTAAAAACGGAAGAGTTTTTGATACTCACTTGTGAATAAAAGATAAGGGATTTTGTCATTTTGATATTAGTGCACTTTATGTATGATAACTACTCTTAGTGTCTGGTTGTATATTATGCTCTTCATTCATTCAAAGGAAAACAGGAAGCATCACAGAGACATCGCCGAATATGTCTGGAGTTCTTGAAAGTGGTCAGCTTTGATTTGCTTTTCTGCCTTACGTATGTTATTTGAACACAATAAATCTGGCTCGATGTTGGAATATGTTGTAATTGATGGGTCATGACTTGGGGATTTTTCCAGATGGCTAAAGCTAAAAATAGAGAAAACTATGGGTGTCTGGGAGCTCTAGTGTCAGATGTCCTGGTGTTGATTGTGAGAGATTGCATTTAGCCTCACAACACAAAACAATCCAAACGTTTTAAGAAATCTTTACATCTAATTTCCACCTGTCTCACACCTCTGTTAGTGTATCAATGTATGTCCAACTTTTATGTATTTAGCTTGCTCTTCTTGTTTGTTTTTGTGGTTTTTTCCTGTTTCATACAAGGATTGCAATAAAATAAAATAATAGGATGTGTCATAACAGAGCTGAACGTCTGACTTGTGTCATGGAAACAAAGTAAAACTGAGACCCATGTAGCTTCATGATTTCCTGTGACTCATTGCCGTTTCAACATATTTGCATAATTTGGGTAAAATGAACTCCTCACCTCGAGATCATTTCAAACAGTCATGTTTTCTGAACAGACATTTTTAACAGATGTGGTGTGCAATACATACTAGTGAATGCAGTAACAGATTCTCAAAAATATATATATAACATCAATAATTACTAACAGTATTTTTGTTTTAGAAAAGTGGCTGTGCAGTGAAGAGAATGAACTACGCTGAGTGCAGATCTAGTAGAGCAAACAATATGAATGCAGACATACATTTAATGTATTTTTAATGCCAGGTAGACTGTCTTCCCTTTTGAAAAACACCTGCTAGATTTATATGGTATTGATAAATCCAGTGACACCTGAAGAAAAGGGTCTGTCAGCCTTGATATTCTTCTCAATGGCAGTTTCTGAAGGGTTTGTCTGGTCTGTCATGGCTCTGTTAGCCCCTGCTGGTAGATACTGTAACTACACACACCAAAAAGCATATGTAGGCCGTTTAAAATTAGAAGTATACAGTCATGGCCAAAACTTTTGTCAGTTCCATATTTCTACCAGTTTCTATGGTATACTGAAAAAAAAAATGGTAGGCATATCATAAGTTGTAAAAGCTTTTATGGGCAAAAATTTAATCAGTATTTACCCATGTTCTTCATAACCGCTGCAATTCTCTCTGGCATGCTGGATATAAGCTTTTGGGACAAGATTTGTGGGCTTGTGTTTGTCCATTCACCTTTTAAGGACTGACCACAGGGGTGGAGATAGGGGACTTACCTGGCCTCAGATCTAAAGTTTCGATGTAACGACCTTCGAGTCACTTCTTTATCACTTTTGTTTCGTGAGATGGTGCTCCATCATACTGGAAAATGCACTAATCTCCATCATATTGCTCATGGTTCGTTGGAAGAAGTCGCTCTCGCAAGAGGTTTTGATACCATTCTTTATTCATGGTAGAGAACCCACTCCCTCAGTTGAAAAGCAACTCCACACATCAGGGCCGGCTCTAACCAATTTGGCGCCCTAGGCAAGATTTCTGGTGACGCCTCGTTGCATCGTAGTTGATTCTA
>JAUMHR010000029.1:671880-689619 GCA_032361145.1 Enteromius fasciolatus
CGAATGCTATGAATTTGGACATACTACTCGCCTCGCATGCTGTTTTTCGCGTACTATATAGTAGGGAAGTAAGCGATATCGGACGCAGGCGTATGTCTATCAATTACTAGTCTCGCGTAGCCAGACTTTAAGACTGACGGCTGAAGGTCTGGAATTCATAGTCGCTTTCTTTGGTTAAAGCCCGCCCATAATGCCGTTTGACCGACATGTCAAACAACCAATCACAGTTCGTTTAGTTCACACACACGACTTTAGCCTTATTAATGTATGCATTTAATTTTATCATGTTCTCAGTGCAAAGTAATCAAAAAAAAACAATAAAAGATTAAATCCTTAAAATATGTTTAAATTATGTTATGGACTAGGCTACACTTCATCTAATCATACATATAAAGCATGTGAAACTATATTATTATTATTAGGGGTTAGAGTGCGTAGCATAATTGTTAGGATTTTTATTCTTATTCTTATTCTTCTGCCCTAAAACTGATTGTGCAAACCACTGCAGAAATAATCTGTGGACATTGAATATCAGTAATTGTCAAAAAAAGTAAAAATTTGACAATGACGTTTGAGCACTTTTTAGACAAGCTTAACAGAGGTCGATAGGAATGAAACTTGGTGGGCACATTCGACTCATGGCCCTAGATTATTGAAAGAAATCGGCTAGTTGGCGCTAACGAGTTTTTTTGGCCCAGTAATCCACACAATATTCATCATTTGATAGACCTCCTCATAATGAGCAACTTTGCTTTAAGAACCATTGCTGTCAATCAAATCGTTCATGAATTATTCTCAAATAAGTTAAAAACCTACTTTTGCGAACTAGTCTGTTTTTTCGTTCAATCTCAATCAGACTACTGCAGTTGTAATCTGTGAACTCTCTCGATCAATAATTACCAAAATAATGTTGAATGTTTTCCTTTGTTTAGCTATAATTGGCTCATTTAAAAAATGGGGCGTGACCGCATAAGCCAGAGGGCCCATAAAACATAAAAACACAAAACTTTACGAAACTTGGTGAAAACGTGTTACACGACTCTTTGCAAAGTTTCATGGAGATTGGAGAATAAGTGGCGCTATTACAGTTAAAATTACCTCAAAAACACCTACAATTTTGGAATATGTTAAAATATTCACACAAACATTAAATCATTCTGAACAACTTTCCCTCTGTGACTAATGCTGTCAATCAAATCGTTCATGAAATTATGTTAAAAACCTACTTTTGCAAACTCGATCAAACCAATACAGATCAATTCTCTGGACTCTCTAGATTAATAATTATCAAAAAAAAAATGTTCGTCTTTAGGTTAGCTGTAACAGGGTCCTTAAAACCCTTATATATTAACTTACGAACTATATCTTCATATAATATAATAGATCTTCTCATTCTGAACAACTTTGCCTCTGGGATTAATGATGTCGATCAAACAGTTGTGACAAAAACACTACAACAGTTTTAACACTTAAACAAAGTGTTGTGTTAGAAATTGCAATTAATGACCACTAATGGCTTCATTAAACACTAAAACAGTGTTTGCTGATGGAGACATTATAAAATCACTATTATAATATTTAAAATCACCTTTAGTTAAAGTTTACAATTTTGCCAGACAATCATTACAGTGAAACATGAAAATAACCTATAAACTCTTTAAAAGAGAAGACTAGCACTAAATTTATTTCAAATATCTAACATTAGTCAGACATCGACCAATAAAATGTCTTCATTCTTAGCCAAGCCCCGCCCCCAGCTATGTGCTCTCAAGTCTGCATTTACAAGCGCACAAGTGAGTTTTGCAACAGCTATATTGCAATAGGAGTCAAAGCGCCAGGTTTTGAAGTTTTACTGCCAGATCTGAGAGGCTGTGAGTGTGGACTTGTGGTTGTACAGCAAAACTGAAGTAAAATGCAAATGTTAAATGTTCTCCTGCTAGTCCCACTCTGAAAGTTCCACCCTGTTAGGCACCCAGTCTTCCTCTCCTTTTCGTCAATACAACCAAGGAGTGATAATATTACTGCACTGAGGTCGAAGTGCTGCGAAGTGATCTTCCGCTATAGCGATCTTTTTTATCCGCTTAAAAAATTGTCATCCTTACTCAGGTAACTAGTCATGTAACAGTCTTTAAATAGGCAAAGTGTGGAAGTGTTTTGGGGCTTCTTAATTCATCCCTGTTTAAATTCTAAGGAATGAAAGAAGCTAAGCTATATGCTAACATAGTGGCGTGCTAGAATGATTAAGTGCACGCACTGAGACGAGAGAGGAAAGCTCATTTGCTTTAAAACCTGTTAACACTGGTGTTCCACCCCGTTAGACAAGTAATTGTTTTTAAAAAATTGAAAGTAACATTAAATGTTCGACTTTGATTTCCAGTGATTATCGTCGTCTTGACTACAGAGACCGTCTCTGCATTTGATAAATAAAATTTAATCTGGTGATTATACATTACCATCACTCTGTTCTCCTATTCGATAATGTTCAGTGCTTTGCTACAATCTGTATTGTTAAAAGCGCTATATAAAAAAAAAAAAAAAATGACTTACCTTTGTCCTTTTTTGTGAGGTCAGGATCATTAACAGCACGTTTTTGAGCAAAATTGTTATATTATTTACCACCCTGTTGACATAAATGTATATATAGATATATATAAACACATACACTAGTAAACATTTGAAGTGGATCAAAATTATTATTTTTTTAAACAAAACCAAATGCGTTGTCTTTGATTAACATTGTTTGATCCACTTCAAATGATGACATTAAACATATATATGGTAATAATTTTTTTCTGCCTTTCCTGTGTTGTGCAGTCTACAATAAAGAATCCTATATGTATATCTTAATATATTTTCTTATACATTACAGTGTATAACATTTATGATGTACTGGGACATTGTGCTTTGTGGTGATTTTTGTTTTTTTTACCTAGACTTTTTTTATTATTACGACAAAACGATAGTTGTGCACTTTTTCTACATGACTAATCAAAAAAGCAGATGTGTGACTGACCATGTGACTTCCTTTATACAGACTGCATCCTTCTCTTGCTGAAAAACACGGTCATCAAGTTTTTCACACAAACTTGAGCGCAGCTGTTATTAAAACCAAATACTACATTCTGGCGTTCACACATTGCACAACATATACAGTAGAATATATTTGCAATACTACTGATGTCAAAGGAGGCACTGTTTCTGCATTCATAGAATTCATAAGCATAGACAAAAAACACCATTATCAAAATATATTTTATTCTGGACTTTCATTTGATCTGACTCAAGTCACAACAGTCAAATCAACATCGCAGTGAGTGATTTCTGCTAGAGAGGGAGCAAAAACAGAAAAAAGAATTTGGGGAAGAAAAGAAAAAAAAACCTAGATTAAAGATTACCTAAAGTGAGACAAAAAAAAAAAAAAAGTCACTGAAAAAGTATTTACATGGTCCAAGATGTTTTGATATGCTCATGTACGTGCTTTTGCTTAGAGCTAAAAACAACAGTAGAATTACAAAAGATTTTAAAGTACAAAATTTCAAAGGGCCGTGGACACAGTAAGCAGAGTGCTAGGCTTCGAGGACCAAGAGAAGCAAACGCTCGCACGCACACCGTAAAAAGTATATCTCTTTAAAATTAAAACATTATAAAATACCATTCCACTGTCATAGACAATATAATAAATAGAGTCTTTTCGTACAATCTACTTGTTACTTGTGTGGTTATATTAGAGCAAGCTTCAAAATACTCATCTTAAAAACAAACAAACAAAAGAAGTAAAGAAAAATCAGGACATTTTCATACTTTTAGGAGGGGATGCAGATCCGTGGGAAGAAAAAGGCATTAGTTAGCATTTTGGACTACACTAAACTAAAAAAAAAAAAAACACTGTTACATAAGGTTTAAACCAGCCGCCTCACCCTCTAATAATCATCAGAAGACCTGGTTTATTCAAGTAAATGTTTAATGTCACTCAAGTAATTTCAGTCTAAAAGATAAAAAAAAATCTTTTAAGTGCTCATTGGATTTCATGGGAGAACGTGCTGTAAAGTGCTGAGAGGTGACATGAGTGTGCTGGATAAAAGCTGCTTCTCTGGACTATGACTGTCTAATGGTATTTTATAAAGACACGTGACAGCATTTAGCGAACTCTTAATCGATGTGCCGTCACCCTGAAGAAACCAGGCTGTGAGAAATCCCCAAAATCAACGGAGTTCACGTTAAAATAATTTTTTTTTTTACAACAGTAGCATGTAATAATAAAAATACCTGTGGTCACATTTATGTTTTTTTCCACGTCAGTTTCTGTTCACATCCATACCGTTACAAACAAAAATAGTGAGCAAAATGGGTGAAGACGGCACCACCTCAGCCTCCACTTCCCCCCGCTGCCTGACTGGAACTGAGTAAAAAAAAATAAAATAAAAAAATTTGCACCGACCCAAAATTCGGTCACTCATCATACAGACTATAGTCATTAAACAAACACCAATTCACTGCAGCACTGAAAGAGCAATGACCAGACCAGATCATCAGTTAGAGCTCGGACCTCTATAGAAAAGCAGGAAATGACAGCACTATGCAACACTAAAGAAAACATCAAACTAATGTTAGATATCAATGTAGGAGGCCAATCATGAACTCCCCCCAAAAAAGGAATGAATAACCTGAAGCTATGTTTTCTGTAACAGCGAGCGTGAATGTTCGGTTACGTTTTAGGGTGGGCCTATCGGATATTTTAAACGTACAGGCTTCACCTATGAGTTTCACCCATTCATGCACTGCAAGTTCGGTTTTGCCTGGCCACAAAGTTGCATAGGTTGTATAAAATAACACAGGGCATTCCTTTTACAAAATATAGTCGAGTAATTTAATAGGATTTATGTACTCTTATAACTCTATTAAAAAAACAAAACAAAGATCAAATTATTTCTTGAAGTTTGGCAAAAAAAAAAAATCCTTGAGCATTTTTGGAGAGCAGTTCCAAAAGTCACAAGAGCCTCTAAACATACAGTGCCAATACTCTGAATTGTCAAAAATCACACTTCATGTAACACGTCTAATATCACACACCTTGCGTGCGTTGGCCATATTTAACAGCTCTGCTCTTTAGCTCATGCAGTTACGCCTAAACCGTCACTGAAGCGCTGACGTGTACAATATGTGCACGACAGCAGCGTGAACTTCGGCCCTCGGGTTTGGAATGATGAGCACAGGAACTAATGAGGTGTGTGTGTAGGTGCATGTGCGGTGCGTTTCTCTTGTGTCCAGTGTTTCTGTGTGTAACAGTTCTCTGGCACGCTGCTCTTGTGTGTATCGTAAGCGTCACGGGTCCGTGTTGTGATAGAGCTGAGGGACCGTTGGTCTGGCGCCTCACTCGTGGACTACAGCAGTGGATGATGGGCCTGGGACAGTCGGTAAATTTGGCTATGCACACATTCATAGTCGGTCCATGGCTTCCCAGCGGCAGCGTCATTTCCTTAAGTCTAATACACAAACCTGAGAAAGGGAAGAAAAGTTGTTATGATTTAGGTGCACTTGTTAGGATTTTTTATAATAAATCACACATTTGGCTGTTTCCAATATGGATAAAAAAAAACAAACAAACAACAACACTACTCAAATCTGTGACTTCTCTCACAATTGCTCTTTGTTTTGTTTATAGCACAGAATTAAAAAAAATCCTTATGTTCCAAAAAAAAAAAAAAAGAATTCTGAGAAAAGTAGCAGTTTTTCCTGGAAATATACTTTGCATGTTTGGTCTCCAGTGTTTCTAGTCAAATTAGCATAAATTAGGAGTTAATTATAGTTAAGCGAGTGTAGATGACACAAAGCTGTAGCTACATGCACATTTGTAATGATGGCATTTGTAATAAATCTCAAGGCATTGTGATGCTAAATTGCAAAGGGAATTTTGAGAACTCCCACAGTTTTGCCTGTGGCGAGTGGTTATCGATCAAGCTTTAGGAGTGTGTTCGCTCTATGATGCCGATCGCACAGATGAGTCAAAGTTATAGCGCCACCAACTGGCTGCAGGAAGTGTGTTGTTTTCAAAATGCTTTGAATTCAGCATCTTGCTTTCACTTGTCAGAATACTGACAAAACACAGCCGATGTAAAAATATTAAGGGGATATTGATATATAAATTTGGTTGCCATGGCAACGTGTCAAACTTAAATTCTTCTCCAGTGATTTCGAGGCAGATAAGATGAGTAGAATTGGATGGAACTCAACACACTGGTAAAAGCTCATATAAAAGGGCATGGAGGATGCACTTTATAGTGCCACCTTCGGTCAAAAGTGAGGGGTGTTGTTTTAGCTACAGACATCAAACTCGGTACATATATTGCTCTAACCAACCCGGACTGCTTTCTAATTGACAGTCATTAGCGATCACCAACAGGAAGCTGGAGATTTTGATTTTAATGTGAATTGATTGATTGATTGATTGAGAGAGAGAAAGAAAATAATCAGTTTTTATGCATTTATTTATATAATATATCTGCTTGCAGCTATATTTAAAACTTTATTTTTAAGGTATAATCATACAATGTTTCTGCAGTGTTTTATTTTAACAGTAATTCCCCTTTATTTGCCAAACATAAAATGTTTAAGTTTAATGAATTAAAAGATAAATTAATGTAACATGTTTTATGCCTTCTAGTGATGTGACAATATAAAAAACAATTATCCAATAATATCATATGTATAAAAAAATTAAATTAATATATATTTTTTTAATTAAATGTTTTAATTCTTTTAATGCACTTTGGTAGTTCAAATAAAGAACTCCAATCAATGTTCTTAATTTGAACTTTAAAACAACTGCACTGCAAAATAAATTAATATTTAATAGGTATATATTTTTTGATTTACACTGGAAATTACAATACATCTTTCATAGTTTCTACACCTGAAAGAGAGGTTTTGAATTTGGACTGCATTTAAACACATTAAGTTTGCTTCTCATTACAAGTATGGAAAGATGGCAGGCACATGTTCTCAAACGCATGTAATAGTGAGCCAAACTCAAGAAAAAGAGAAATGCAGATGTATTTTGGGTGGAGCAGCATTTACTGTGAGCTAAGCCGCAGTGACAACACCAGTGAATAATGAACCGCTCACGTGTAAGAAAGCTCTGAATCACAGCTTTGATGTTATTTTAATTAATCGTGCGGCCCTACTTACTACAGTGGCTTTCATACAGAGAAACTCACCGATCCATCTGATGCACTTGCGCCCACTTTGTCTCCAGTGGAGTTCCAGCATACTTCAAAAATCCCCCCCGTCCCTCTGTAGCTGTTGACTAAAGCACCGCTCTGTATGGAGGAAATTGAAACGCAAGTTAAAATCACCGATCATAGACACAGATCAGTAATGTCAGCCAGACCAGTTAATGGCCAGCAGATGAAAACCCTATCCATGATTAATGTAATTATATAATGTTCTCCTAAGTAGGGCTGCACGATAAACATCATGCGCATCATATTTAATGTGCATCTTTTAAGTAAAGCCGGTTCTGTAATCAGCGTTAAATGCCATAAGATGAGTGATTTCACATCGAGTCACATTTACTACACCAAGCCGTTGTTCACTGACAAGCTGTGCAAAAAACAAAACAAAAAAAAAACATCACACTGATAATGAACGTAGATTCGTCAGTGAACAACTGAATTACAGAACCGGTTTTACTTACACCGTGCGCATTAAATAAAAATCGCACAGTGTTTATCGTGCAGCCCTACTCCTGAGTGTATTTATAATAACAATTGATAGACTAATTGAGATGTTTTGGCATAAGATCAGGGTATAAACGTCTACCCTGATGTTGCCATTTGAAAGTTGGAAAACAATGAATATGAAAACCAAAGTAAACTTTCATATTTTATTAAGATTTTATTTGCAAAACTAAAATAGTTGGTCAGTATTAGAGACAAAGTGTATAAACATTGGTCTCAAACTCAACTCCTAAAGAGCCACCACTCTTAGCTCAAACCCGAATGTATCAGTGCGAATAAAATGCGCAAAAGCATCATGAACTGGATGTCTTCATTAAATCAGACCCAAGTTGTAAAGTGGACCATCAACCCTGACGCTGCTCTGTCTAGGAAGCAACTCCCTTTAACTGAGACTGGAAGCAATAACAATAATCCAATCAGGAAAGCTGCTTCACGATCCAGAGGACAAAACCAGTGTTTAAACAATGGGTCTAAGGGACTGCTAAAACACTAACTAAATTAACACATTAGAAAGAACGTTTGTCCAGAGATAACAGGAACATATTGTGTCCAGTAAAGAAATTAATACCAGATCTTGTATTTGTATTTTCGGTGGCCACAAAATAAAACCGAACTGGTAAGATACACTAAATTGTGCTAAAAGTGGATTGGCTAGTAGAGTGTATTCTATGAATTCTGAATCGGTGTAATCAAATCAATTAAAATCCTTTAGATTCATATCCTCTAAATAAAATAAGGCCCCGTTTACACGAAGGGAAGACGCAGATATTTCCCTGCGGTTCGGCCTCTCATTTACAGGAAAAACCCGTTTTTAATCGATCATTTCTAAAAAACTCCGGCCAAAGTGGAGATTTCTGATAACGGCGGTTAAGTGTTTTGAAAGGAACAGGTTGTGTTATTAGTTGGTGTCGATTCTAAGGATTTTGATTGGCTTGCATGGCTTTATTCTTTTCCTTATACTGCCGCTAAAATTGTAAAATCCTTAAACTAATCAAACACACTTGATCCAGCTAATCAAGGTCTTTAGGATCTCTTCCAAACAGGTGTGATTTGGAGCTGGTTGGAGCTGAACTGTGCAGAGGCTCCAGGAATTGAGTTGAGACCAATGGTGTAAATGGTGCTTGTTACCAGGGTTGGTTCCTGTAATTCCAATTCTGTTTCCTTTAATTGTTGTTTAATTCCATTTCCTTTTGTTGAGCAGGCTTGGGCACCCCTGATTTAAACTCTAAAAACACTTTTTCATTCTTAACTTTTTATTTCTTCATGAAAGGAATTCAATTATCAGCTTATACACATCCTTTCAAACGTTTGGGGCCAGTATGTTGTTGTTGTTTTTTTTTTTAATCAATTAATACTTTTATTCAGAAAGAATGCATTAAAGTTACTACACATTTAAAATCATTCTCTTCACAAAACAGTTGGCCAAAGCAACTGGGTCTAACAAAATGAAGGCTTTAATATGCTGATGTGAATATGTAAAGGAGTATTAGTGTGTTAAAGAGCGTACAGTACCTGTGTGTTCCAGATATGGACACACTTGTCGAAGGAGCCACTGGCCAGGTGCCGACCATCTGGGCTGAATGCCACGCTGTAGACAGGCTCTTGGTGTTTGGTCAGTGTGTGGATACAGGCTCCACGCTCTGCGTCCCACAGACGCACCGTTGAATCAAATGATGCACTTAAAGTAGAAGATCAGAAAAAAACATCTACTCAACGTGTTTAATACATAGAAGTTCTAAAGTGAAAATAAAACTTAGCCAACCAAGCTTTGCAAATGTGTGATGGTGGCTGGTTGTGTACCTGGCCAGCATGAGGTTGGCATTGGGGTTGTTGGTGCCAGGGCCAGTTGGGCTCCATTTGATGGTGTATATCTCCTTACTGTGGGCTTGCAGGTCATGAACACAAGTGTCCTGTTTCATGCTCCAAAGCTGATGGTCAAAGAAAAACACATTATCATTATAACACTCACTGACAGATAACAATGCAAGCACATTAGTAAAATGCTTAATTGTCAAAAGAGATGGCTGGTTTGTTGTATCTCACCTTTAGAGTCATGTCATCAGAGCAGGAGGCCAAGAGATTTCCTGTTGGATCCCATTTGATTGCATTGACTTCATTCTGAGAATAAAAGAATGCAAATGAGTCAACAGTGATGTAATCAGTTAGGACGCTTAACCCTAAAATGTTGTATCTATCAAATCTGGTGCATATTTGCTAATCCATGCATCAGGAAAAAGGACTTCTGATTTGCAAAATGTCTGCCTCGTGTCATAAAGCGAAAAAAATAAAACTTTAAGTATGTCGTTGCTTTATAACTTTATATGTTGCTTTGGACGAAAGTGCCTGCCAAATGCAGAAATTTACATTTGTTTACTAAACATTTCATACATGAGACAAACTAAAAGTAAGTATTTTGTAAGTACAAGTATTTTGTATTTGAGGTTCATGTATTTCAATCACTGTAACACATTATCAACAATAATTTTAATATGATCCTAATATTTAATCACTAAATTAAAACACTTGAAAACTTTAAGGTCATTTTATTAACATTTAAAGGAATAGATCCATTTTCTTTCTGTATCAATGTGTTTGCTACTATAATTTTAGTTATTAACAATGTATGCATATATATACACACACACATTTTTTTGATCATTCAATTGACAGATTGATTAAAAAACATTTAATTAAAAAAAAGTAATATTTCTGAAGTAAATATTGATGAAGATTTAACAAACAAATCTATGCAACAGTAGAATATCTAATGCATGTGGCTTACTGTGTGACCCTGGAATGTTTTGACCGGTCTGTCCTGGCCCAGTTTACACACGTGAATGCACATGTCCGTGCTGCAGGAAGCAAACGTGTTGTTGCTCTGCCAGTCCACGTCCAGAGCTGGGGCTGCAGGCAGAAAATGCAAATTACATCATTTGTGACCGTTTTTCTGAAACAAATGCACAACCTTTATATCTGTGTGACAAGGAAAAAGTTTTCTGAATTGAATAAAGAGCCCTTTAACCCTGGGGGATAAAAAAAAAAAAGAAAAAAAAAAAAAAGAGAGAGAATCCCACAGCTAATTGCTATACCAAAATACTCCGACTTAACTCATTCCCCGCCAGCGGTTTTTAAAAAAAAAAAAAAGTTGCATTTGAAGGAACAAAGAACTCTGCTATTAAACAAAAAAAAATCTATTTTGTTTTTATTTGTGTGTTCATGTTTAATCATCACTTGAATGCAGATAGGTTTATTTAGAAATACAACATTTTAGACAAACAAATTAGAAAAACAAATTTTTAAGTACTGCATTTCCAAGCAAATACATTCAGATATCATATTCTGTCACCTCTAAATAATTATATGAATAAATTCAATTGCATTAAGTAAACAGAACAGATACACACACGTTTCTACCCACACATACCCACATTATACACACACACACTCTTACATACATATTATATTCTTATCGCAGGGATATAGATCTATCCAAGACACAACTAGAGATGTTTCTGTGTCTGTAAAGGCATCTCTGTCACTGACTAGCCTACTTCGTCACGATCAGATTCAAAATGGTCAAAACATGATCGAGCCGGTGGTATCTGGGAAGTCCCGTAACTCACTCAGGACATGCGCTAGGGCTTCCCTTACCTTAATACACTAATAACAGGGACTGCCGTAAAAACTCATTTTTGGCGGGGAAGCATTGTAACCCAATTGACAAGATCTCTCTTCGATGGCGGAGAAACAGTTCACTTCACAAACACTACAGCTAAGAAAACCTGCCATGCATAGGTTTATTAATGTGAATTAATTAGTGCATTTCATAAAGCATTTTCCCTCAGTTCTCAGCTGGATTGGCAATGTCCCAAGGTCAGTTTTGGGTAAAAGAATGTCCTGCTTGTGGTGATATCTGTTACTCACCTGAATGGAATGGAAACTGCTGTTTGGCCTCTCCTGTGTGTGCGTCCCAAATAATGGTGGTCTGAAAAGTGCAGATTCACATTAGCATCTCAACCGCACATTTTGACAGTAATTTGATAAATACATAAGATTATACTGTACCTTATCAACACCAGCGCTGAGGATAAAATTTCCTTTTTTGTTCCACTTTAAAGCAAATATGGGACCTTTGTGCTGCCCCAATGTACTGGCAAGATTACCTGCGGTTATGAGACACTTGTTAGATAAACAGGATTTTGTAATTGATGATGTAATGATTCGCAACTTAATAAAGCTCACCGTCTTTAGTCCATATCCTGGCAAAGCCATCATAGGATCCTGTGGCAAGAAGCGTACCTTCACTCTGGCAAAAACAAGAGGCAGATGAATTTGAGGAATTTGTTCTGTGTATGAAATGCAAGGAAAAAAGAAAGAAGCTCAGATGCAAAAGCACGGTTACTGCAGTTCATAAGCGCTAGTCCCAGGAACTCACATTCCAGTCCAGTGAGGTGACGTCTTTGTTACTGGGTACATCCTGCCCCCCCTCCCGAATGCAGTGCCGCAGCACCAGCTGTGTGGATCCTCCTGCGCTGCTCTCACTCAGGTTCCAGATCCGTGCGGTTGAGTCTCCAGAGCTGATGGCAAGAAAACACAGAGATGGATCCATTACATTTCTGATGCATGCTCGTGGGATTCATCCAATCGCAATGCGTCAGCTGGCCTATCAAAGCAGACTCGAGTGCCTGTTGGAGGGATGCGTTTAAGAGAGGTGGGGCATGGAGGAGCAACAATAATGTACAGTATTAGAAAAATAATGTGAACATTAAAGCATGTCAACATATTCTGTTACACCACATACACCAAACAATGATCTATGAAACAGCATCATAATGACCCCTTTAAATTTAACATGCATTAACTACTCTGCAGCAAATCTATAAAGGTGGACCTGGGGATGGAGAAGCGGACTGCAACATCTATAGGCAAGTATTTAAATGTTGCGTAGCGACCATTGGCCAAGAAATCAGTCAGCTGCACCATGTGAATAATGGTGTCACTATATCAGACTGAGACAAAAACTATAATTCTGTGACCATCTAGAGTTTCATGACAGAACGTTGTATTAAACTTCAGTTTGCGAAAATACAGTGACTTTGGCTTAATACTGACCCAGACGCCAGCAGATCACTGACAGGGTTCCAAGCACAGATGAAGACCTCAGACTCGTGGCCCCGCAGCACCATGGCTTTACTGGCCGGGATTTCCACCGCCCTGTCCACCTCCATCATGTCTGAGTGGTGGTCTGTCAAAAGAAGAGGCATTATTATAAGCTCACAATGCATTATTAAAGTGATTACAATGTATAATGTCAGATGACACTTGTGTACACTAGAGACAACTGTACTCCGCTTGTTGCCATTTATGCCCAAATCACAAATAACCAACAAGTAAATTTTTTTTTTTTAATGGTTGAAACCGAATACAAGAAAACCATGGACTTTATTGCACAATATATACATTGTGAGAAACTTTGCTTGAGCGTGTGAGGTTTCTGTGTTTTTCTTTCCGAATGCTCTACAAGGAGTCTTACTTCGGTTATTCGATACATAAGCTCATTTACTGACAGACATCTGCTTTCGAAAGCTCAAGTGCACATTGAAGCCAAACACAACCTTATGCTTCAAATTCATTTCAAGTTACGTGATTGTGGTTTTAATGTAAACACAGGCAGTTATGTCTTACATTATTTAGGACAGAATAAAACATTTATATGTTAAAATAGATTACTGAATACTGTAGTATATTCTCTAAATTCTATATAAAATTAGTTTTTTTTCTATATAAATAAAGTATTTTCTCTTAGTTATGGTTGGAAATGTCTATTCAGGAAATCAGATGTTATATAAGATGTTATTTAAACAGGTTGCATGCTGTATTTGTCCAATAAAATGTATTGATGCCACAAATCTGCAAAGAATCTGAGGTTTGCAAATGTACTGTGTGAAAACTCACAACCTGACAATCCAGGATTAATTCCTAACCCGGGGTAAAGACAGAAAACATTGTCCTCATTGACAATTCCGACAGTCTTGACAAATTAATGTAGGGTGTGAGCTCACTAGACAGCGTGTGAGATCCGTTCTCCTCTCCATTAGCCGTGTTCTCTCCGTTCTTGGCAGCGGTGGCTGCTGTGGTGCTGGAGGCGGTGGCAGCCTGCTGCTGAGCCAGCTTATCCTTATACACCTGCTGCCTCGTTTGCACCACGTCTGGCATCACTGCATCAATCAACGACAGCGACTCGATCGGTCGTCCATCAAACAGAGTACCGTCCTGTGACACATTAAACAACAGGTGCCAGAAGGTTTAACCACCTTTTTTCAGAATGAGCGTATTTTGCATATATAATGGGCAAAGAGTGAAATATCCATATCTTGTCGCGTTACCAACGCTGACCTCATTGATGCTGACTTCAGCCTCCACATACTGCAAGCCTTTCTGGATGATGGAGATGAGGGCAGCAGGGGGCACTAGAGCTCCGTTGATGTTGGACTGGCTGATGTGGCTCTCTATGCCAAAGGTGAACGCTGAGTGGGAGAAGCCTGCAGGGGAAAGGAAGACAGCTCCTGTTACCATTTAGGAAAAAGTATTTGTGAATAGTGAGGTCAAAAGTATTGGCAAAGTCAATAAAGAAAGTGTAGAAATGTTACATAATCGGTAACAGTCCTCCTGACCCAATTTTGTCAACTGATTTCAAACTAGGGTTATTATTTGCAACTAGCAAAGCATAAAAGTATTATCTTGAGGTGCTACAATAACTAAATCTAATAAATACAAACTGTAGAGACCCAAAAGTACTATAACTTAAATTAAAGTAACAAGAAAAACTACAAATAAATAAAACAACCCTACAAATTGTGCATACTACATTTAGAGCTAGGCAACTAAATGTCTATTTTTATCCAATGGCTAATAAATCGTTAAAATATCATACTACAGATTATAATTGATGTTTCCCCAAAACAACTGTAAAGGTGTGGATAAAGGCCAAGGAGTTTAAATGCAGTTGCTATTGTCCCGAGTGGTTTTTAGTTTGTAATGAGGGTTCTAGGGTGTTCTGGGTGACTTGTTCGTTAGTTGGTCAAACCACTAATTAGTTACCAGGAAATCAACATTACAAGAGGGCAAAAACCTGCCACCTCATGCAATATGAAACAGGGTACACACAGAGTATGTGCTGTTAGCTGAAATGAAGACGCTAGTGTGCAGATAATGATCAGATACACACCTGACTCCTGCAGGTATCTGTAGACCAGGAAATTGACCTCATCACTGCTTATGCTCATTTTGGATCCTGGGTGAACCAAGAGGTCAAGGCGAGAGTGGAGCCTGGAAAGCAAAGGCATGTGTGTTACAGTGCATCACCAAGAGCAGCAACAAACAAAGACATGAATGTATGTTTTTAAAAGTTTCTTCTTTGTTTTTCCGCAAAAGTTTTTTGTTTCTTTTAATTAAGCAGAAAACCAGTAAGGTTTATGATTTTGGATTCAATTTATTATTAAATATACTAACATAGAAAACATATAATTTAAATTGTACAATATTTTACCTAACCTTTCAAAAGCTGATAGCTAAAAAAAAAAAACTTTCTAAATACATTTTTTTTTTTAATTACCTGTCATTTATTAGTCATGCGTTTTATTTATTGTATATAATTTTTGGATTATAATTTTGCCGGCTGCTTTAACACTTTTTTTTTTGCAGATTTTTTTTTCCTAAGGTAAAAAAATCTTAAATTAAGTTACAAATTTTACTTTTCATAACTTTCTGACATAAATTGCAATAAAATCTATACAATAATATGTAAGCATTAGATAGATAGACAGATGTAAATCTGACTGCCTTGTACGATTTACCTTCGTTACTTTTTTATTTTACTATTTCTCTAATCATCTAGCCACCTCGGCTCAAAACACAAACAATGCAAACCTTTTAACCAAACAGAGAACTAAACCTGACCTCCTAGACTGAACTTTCTCATGGAAGCCCATTTGAGCCCTGGGGAAATTTTCCAGCCATTTGCTCACCACTGGAAAGAACTGTTAGGAAACTACACAGTAGGGACGGATATTGTGATGGAAAGAGCGCCATGTGTTAAACAAGAGGAAATACTACAGATGCACTCATACAGCCTCTTGTTTGGTCTTTAAGCCTCTTTCACAGTCTAATAAGCCTTCACGTAAAACAGCAACCCATCATATATGACACGACTCCCTGTTGTTTACGACGTGTCAACAGCACCGAAAGTGCAACGGTTTCCATATTGACAATCAAATAAAATAGCCTTACACAACATAGCATTCTCAAGCAGTGGCAGATCAGTCTGGCTAAAATGTATTTACATTCAGATCTTTTACCGCACAAAGTAATCACAGACCACAGTTTGTTTTCTAAAGGAAAAAAAAAATAATCACGGATTATTCAGACAGCAAAACTGTCTTTTTGTAAATGTTTTTTAATACCCAATCATCTCAACAGCAGTTATCTAGCTGCCACAAGTCCCTCAGAAATATAAAATGTTATTCTGTCATCAAATCTAAGACCTTTTCAAACTACTTTTTAGGCAGTGAAGGACATTTAAGACATCTTATGACTTTAGAAGGTGAAATTTGTGACGTTTAAGAATCCCTGTTAATATAGTATGACACTTACTTACCATGATACCAAGTGTGGATTAGATGCTCATGCTCTTGCTATCCATGAGAGCAAAGTCAAATCAGCCTGTCGATAACAGACAATGCATTAGATTTACAATCAGTGTCTTTTATTTTTTCTCTTTCATCAAGAAGAGGCAACAGTTAAACAGAATACAAGTGAAAATGTTTGTTAACATCATCAAATAACTCAGTAAGTACATTATTTCAGCAATTCTCATTCTTCAGGATAATTTAGCTTTAAACAAATCATAAATTATCTACCTGCACGCACAGAAAATCATCAAGTAATCAATCGTAGATAATAACATTTTCTATTTCCACATTTCAAGCACAAAAAGAAAATACTCGAAACAAAATGTAATATTCATCCAATTACATAAAGATCACATAGGCGTCACGTTCACACAGACACAGGTGGATCTGAGTGTACTGGCTCTGATCACAAAGCAATCAAACCACTGAACTGCCAGTCAATGCTGAGATAGTGAGATCAACCTAAAACAAGCCTCTGAAACTACTAGAATGATACTTGCACTGCACTAGTGGTTGAAAGGGCTTTAAATGGCCGATCGATGCCTGACACAAACCAAATAAGATGTGTATAAAGTTTATTTAAAATCCAGCAAAATTATTTGAAAGGAAGGGCACTGGCTAGGCTGTTGGAAGATTCTGGCACTTGGTAAAATGATGTGAGCACAGTATTTACCCCAATCACAATAATAATAAAAAGGTTTTTTACACTCTTTTAGATGCCACCATGGACCCCAAATGTGATGGACCCCCCCACACAGAAATTTTGAAGGCATCTATACAATTCCCCTATTTACTATAAAAAGATTATATTATTTAGCTTTTATTATGGAACATTTAATTAATTTTCTACTCATACGTATTCATCCAATAAACGTATAATTAGTTAGGCTAACAAACTTATTTTAATTGTACGAATTTGTTTCAAATAGTTAAATGTCCTTGTCCTTCAGACTAAAACAAACAAAGTAATCATATACATCAAAGAGCACAATCCTATTTATACAGCTCCCAAAATCAATAATTGGAATATAATAAACTAAGTTATACATTATGTGACAAACGATCGTCAACAGGTCGATTACATTTAGTCTCCACTGAAAGAAACCCTTTACAACTAGTCAATTAACTTAAATAATAAGACAATTACATATATTTAGTAAAAAAAAACAATTAAGAGTTAAGATTAGTATCAGTTTTTTATTATCTGAATGTAACCACTATCACGCTAAGACCATGCCGGAAGCGCCATTGCATGTCATTCGATTATTAGCTTACGGCTAATACGCATCGTGGATAAACGTCACCGGAAACAA
>JAUMHR010000029.1:693162-709676 GCA_032361145.1 Enteromius fasciolatus
ATCTATCTATCTATCTATATAGAATTATTCATCATTCATCCATCACCCACCTATCTATGCATATTTATTATTTATTTATCTTATCTTATCCATCCATCCATCCATCCATCCATCAATTATCCATTCACATATGTGTCAATCTGTCTATCCATCTATCTATGCCTCTATATAATTATCCATCACCCTCCCATCCATCAGTACATCCATTTATCCGTCTGTCTGTCTGGAATGATATTCTCACTTTTATTCTGGATTGGATGTGTCTTTTGATCAGGTGGTTTTGCGTTCGAGTTGATTGAGTTCATCATTGGAGTGTTCCTGCAGTTACTGGGACTTCCTTTCGTCGCCGTGTCTCAGGTGTCTCTCTTTTCTAAGGTTACAGCTGAGAAAACACAAGGTGAGAAACAAAGAGAAGTCCCCTGAGAGTACAATAAGAGACAAAAGGAAAAGATAGATGAGATCTTAAGAAAGCATGTAACACTGGTGTTTGCATAGTTGTCGCATATTGTCACTGTTTAAGTATTCAAAACTACGTGCTGAATCTATTTGACTGTGTGCTGTGTGTGTGTGCAGGTTTTAGTCAAGGCGTGCGGCGTTCAGTCGGGGGTCTTGCCACCATTCTCGGTCCCCTGTGGGCCGGGGGTCTAATAGGAAATCTATATGTGATGCTGGGTATGATGATGCTCCTACTGACCCTCATCATGGTGCGTGAACAGACTCTTTATAAGTAACTCTGCGATATTATCAGAGATTTCCCTGAATTCCCTGTCATCATAACCACATTTACCAGCTCAATTATAGTTACATTTACTGCATTGTGCTAACAGTGGTTGTTATAGATCCAGTCAACTGAAAAAAAATCTCTATTTTACTGTAAAGCGATTGCAGGGTCATCAGAATTTGTGGACTGTTTCTTTCAAAAAGTGATTTGGAAATAAGTATAAATACTTTTAAGTGCTCTCGCAAGCTACAGTTTAATAATAACATATGTTCATAAAAAATGTGACATTGACAGTATCAAGACTGGGATTTATTTCTAATCTTGTGCCCAAGGTCCTGACACTTAAAGAAGTTTAATTTAAAAATGTTATGTTGAAATTTCCGTGAAAATAAAGAAAAGTAAATAATTTTTACATCCACATATGACTGCAGAATTTTAAATAATATTACACATTTTTTAATTATGTGAAAAATCTGTATGTTATTCATGGCCCTTTAACATAGAAACTTTAACATAGAGATTTTCCTGCTTAGATCATGATGGTGTTGTCCTATGAGAAGCTGGTGGAGCCGCCCAGGGTGGAGCACGCACAAGACTCAGAGAACGGAGGATAGACGCCACCCTTCACTACACGGGGCCCAGGTGAGACTGATTTCAGTGTTTTTGTATGGCTCTTAAAAGCATGACATGGGTTTATATTTTTTACTTCCACATGCCATAGTTTAGGATAGTTTGTGATGCCATCAGCTAATCAGCATCATCATGATGATGTCATTTTCCTTAGTCTACAGAATCATTTATAGCTCGCTATTGGCTGACAAAAACTGGCCGCCATGTGTATAATACTGCAGATTTTAAATAGCACATTTCTCTGGGTGCATGCACAAGATTGTATTTTTCAGATATCATAGAAGTACATTTTTTGAGCATATGTGCACAAAAACCATACTTTTTGAAATTCCACTCCTAACTTTTATTTTGTCTGCACTAACGGAGTTAAACTGACAAAGACCCCAGCCAAGCAGCCTTTAACCACAATCCAGAAACAGCTCGAAAACAGGAGAAAATATGGTGCTAAAAGAAAAGAAGTGGGCCACTGAATAACAAATAGCGGCAGTCAACATTATAACACAAAATTACACTCATTGCAGTATGAGCTGTCATTGGTAAATTAATCTATCTGTGTGATTTTCATATTTCAGCACAGAGCAAGAGCCCCTCTGTAACGAAGGGGACTGACAACGGCGGATCCAAAGGCAGAGCTTTATTAAAAGGCATAGTCAAACAGGCAGGGTCGAGAAAGCAGCAGACAACAATGGTGGAGTCAAAACACAGAATAATCCAGAAATACAGCGAAGGTCGGTCGATCGGCAAACAGAGTCCAACGGGGCAAAACTTAGCAATAATCCAAAGGGAAGACAAGGAGAAATCAAACGCAGCAAACAAGACTAAACGAGGGAACACATGGAAACGCTTTGTACGAGGGGAAACACTGAATACTCAGCGGCTACAAACACAGACAGTTTTTAAAGATGACACAACGAGGTTACAAGGGGGAGGAGCCAATGAGTTGTCGGTAACTAACAGGGGAGCTGAGGGACAGGTGAGCACAGAGACAATGGGTAACCAACACTTCACATTAAGAGTCCTAAATTATAACAGGGAAACACAGACAGAGCTGACACACACACACACACACACACACACATAACAGAGTCCGTGGTGGTGTGCCCTCTATTGGAGTTCGTGGGCTGATAAACGTGACACCCTCTCTCTGCGGTCTGTCTGCCAAAGTTTAGCGCTCGTGTGGGGCTGTACAGAGCAGATGATGAAACAGTGGGAGATAAGAGGCCCTGCCAGGGCTAGCAGACCGCAAACAGCGAGAAGGGCACACACACAAATATTACATTTGGTATAATATATACTTCTTCTGACATATCTTGGTTTATTGCTGTAGTTTTTATATTCTGTATTTTTGTACTCCTTATCATTTCTGATTTCATTTGCATAGTGTTTATTGAGTGGCTCTTTTAATGTGAATCTCGTTTATCGTTTGAGGATTTCCTAATATGATGGTGTTGATATTTGTATTGTTTGAACACATGATGGCGCTATTGTCCCTTAAAGAGATTGACATTGAATAGAACTACAGGACTCTATGCATGAGTGTGTGTGTGTGTGTGTGTGTGTGTGAGAGAGAGAGAGTGAGGAATGAAAGCGAAGAAACAAAGTTTCTCAAAAACAAATGATTCATGCAATTATTCTGCACAGATCATCGGTCATTTCCTTGGATATTTACTCAAATTAAGAGGGAAATTGAATATTTATGTGTCCTCTGGAGCGTACGATCTGCTGTTTGTACACTGTGTTTTGAAATATTATTACTGTAAACTCATTAAAATCTGTGTTCACCAAATACAAAAGCTATAAACCAATTAATCAACACCAACATTATTGTCTCATCCTGTCATTCACTAGTCCTCCTTTTGTAGGCATCCTCATATCTCCTGTTTTCGTCCTATATTTAATATAAATAATATAAATATACATTATCACTGATATTTAATTCATGTGTTGTAAATATTTCACTACCATTTTGGAGTTCAGTTGTTCATTTTAATTCAGCAGGGTAAATCTTTTTTTTCTTGCTTAATGGGGCTTATTTAATGTAAAGCTAGTTTGTGTCATATTACATTGCCGTTAATCTAGTAAACAAGTTAACACTGCTGCGATGGAGTTTATGGAAAATGTTTACAGTGATCCGGGGTTATGCTATAAAACAATTTTTTTTTGACTGTTCAGCTGTAAGGGTGAATGTGTACCCTGTGTAAATTTTAAAGGTATAGTGCACCCAAAAAGAAAATCCTGTCATCATTCGTCCACCCTCAAACCTGTACCTGTCTTTTGCCGAAAAAAATGCTGTATCCATTGTGTAGCGATAGTAGCGAAATGGGAAAATGTTAGGTTGCCAACATCCTTCAAAATACAATCTTTCATGTTCAATATAACAAAGAAAGCCTTACAGGTTTGGAAGCATTTACTGACAGCATTCTCTTTCATTTTTTATTTTGCCGTAGAAGGAAATGATGCAATAACACGTGCTATATGGTCTTCCATTTGACCAAATCCGGGAAGACAGGAAAGCAGTTGATTCCACTCGATGTACTGCAGAGCATCAGAGAATTAGCATTTAACCGTTCACCCCTCAATCCGCATGATCTCATAATCCTGCAACAGCTCTGTGTGAAAGAAGATTATAATCCCAATCCCACATACGTGTGTAGAAGTGATGGGCAGGGTGAGCGTGAACGTGCCGTGTGAAGGCGGCACAGTAATCACTGTAATTGAGAGCAATTGTGACAGTTATAATCATGACACTGTCATAAATCTGTCAGACATCAGACGTCCGTCTGGTTCTGAGTGATGTCCTCTGATAGCCGCTCAGCTCTGTGGGCGATATTAAAATGAAAATTTATTTCCTGATAGCTTTACTGTTTATAAATTGTTTATGAGCGACTTTCCTTCCCAGTACCAGGTCAAGGCAGCTAGAAAACAGGAAGGTTTTCTTTTAACGACAAGCATTGCTCGGACATCAGAGTCTAATGACATAAAAAACGGAGCGAGCTTTTTTTAAGTAAATTAATGCCAGCTTTTTTATCCTGCGGGATGTTCGGCATCAGAATAATGGGTTGCCAGTGGGATGGCATTTGCGTTCAAGAGGCTTACGTGCCATCTCTCCACAGCTCTTCCCTCTTCATTTGAAAATGTCATTTGGAACCAGCAGGTTGTGGCCACGGCAACATCACAGAATAACATTTCTCAAATCCTATTTGACAAATATGTGTCAGACGTCATAAGCAGCTCGGGATTAAACATGTCGGCCAAACGCGTTTAGCGTAAAGCAGAGGGTAACCCGTAAGAGTTCAGGCCAGTGCTACGACTGAATTGGGGCCTGGAGAGAAAAGTTGGATTCGTTGCCAAAACCTTAATGTGAAAAGATAGGAGAAATGCTGCATTTGGCATATATTGCGTTTGTTCGTAGTAGGCTACATTGAGCGAGGCGGAGTAGTATTTGCGGAGGAGGGAAATCAGGTTTATTATGGTAAGTAATTGGTTTATGATTGGTTTATGAACCAGGTTTGGAGCAATTATCAGAAATGAAATCACATTTATGCAGCGGGTGGTGGAGCAATTAGCTCCGCGCTGTGTACGGGACACGAATGTAATGGCAAACATTCATAACCCCCTTTAAACCAAGACTACCCTCCTCTCATAACAACAGAAATGAATTGTTTGCTCCGACACTACGAGATGCAGCCTTCGTTCTGCATCCCCAAAGCGCAAAAATATGCTGGCATGAAAAAAACTGGTCAGCTGCTAAATCCATAAAACCAAGATGTTTTTTAATTAACAAAACGAGGAAGTGATGATTAAATATGAAACAACTGCTGTGGTAGATTTAGCTTATGGTTTAGGCACATTCCAACACAGTCAGAACTGTTTTTAGGCAGTTGTATTATTGCATTGGCCCTTCATAAGTTAGTTTCCATGGTAAGATTTCTTGAACTTCGCACATATGCAGTTTTATGTATTTTAGGACATTTTTTGCACCCCTGTTTGTCTGAATACATTTTAAAAGCCTAATTCACGAGTTCACAGTTCCTCATGATGCGAATAGAATAGAGTGTTTGGCTTGCTTTCCAGGTGAGCTAGCCAGGAGCTTGGCGGACTCCAAACTTTGGCTGTGAGGGCAGAGCTCGGCGTCCGGCTCGAACCCTGTGTGCTCCCCCCAGAGGAAGGTGAGGATCGGCGATGGAGAAAGGGGTAGAGGAGGCATGCAAGAACGAGATGGGGAAAGGAGGAAATCAAGCTCATTTAAGGCGGAGACTCTGGGTTCTGATTGGGTGATTGAGAAAATGCGGAGGCAGCCGTGGCTAGTTATTCGTACGTGCTTCTCCCGAAATTTGTTTATCACTATCAAATTGGGATTTTGTATCAGGTTTGCACATTTACTATAAATGAACATATCCCTCGAGGAGGATTACCTAGATTATTGCTTTTTTGCTTTATATATATTTCCCATTAACTGAAGAAAAATAGTTGTATTGCAGATGTATTGTAGTTTTTTTTCTCTTTCAGTATGTTAGGTCACAGGATTGAACGGTTTGACAAATGCACTCACTAAATAACATAAACCCTTAATTTGATATTATTGCTGTTAAATGAAAATGAATTATGGTATAAATTTATGTTAAATGCAATTATTTTAAATTAAAAGAACATGAGCCACTTAAACAAAGCTCAAGTACATCTTTACAATTAAGTATAGCTCTTGAAATTTGGTAGAGTGTACTGATGAATGAACTGAGAGGCATTTATGTAATATTTATTAAAACTTGTATATATATATATTGTTACTTTTAAAAATACCTCACTACAGCTGAAATTGTAATCATGTCATGTGCTTTTTTATGTCAATACATGAAAATTAAGTGCACTTTGAATAATGACAAGATATTACTAATTTAAATTAATTTTAAACATTTAACGCAAATGGTGCACTTTTTTATGCTATCAATGCCTTATACTTTATACTAACAAATTCAAAATGTCTTTCACTGGTCATTAAAAACCAACAGTTGGCTTTGCCGTTGTAGGGTGTTTTCATGTCCAGCTCTGTGGTGTTCTCTCGCCCCTCCAACGGATGAGTCAGCTGGAGCGAAAACCAAGGTTTTTGTGTCTAAATTGTCATCAGCATTGTTTTTCTAACTGATTAGCTGTGATTGGTTTCTGTGGGAACTCAGATGGACGTTCCTGTGCTGTGCTTTTCACAGTCAGCCTCTTGATTGCATTAGAAGTGCACATGGAAGTTATTACAAATTGATAAGGACTCCATGGGAGGTCAACAAGAGATCGATGACTAATTGCGTTACGCTCGTCGTCTTGAAGGGCACGGAAGACGCACATACACACAAACACCCATGGCTTGAAAAACAAGGGCTGTCCTTCACGAGATCCTAAACCGCATTACCTGTGCTCACATGTGAGAAAAATACCTTTCATTAGCTCACCGATAACAGCAGGGCAAAAGCTATGCAGCGTCAGTTGAAAAACGGTACAGAAAAAATCAACCTTGAAGTGATGCAGCCGCCTCCATTTGTCTTCATTCTGTTTGGCAGGTAATCTATTAGTTTTAATAATCCCTGCTGCCATATTGCGAGCCAAGCAGCCATGTTGCCGGGGTTTGTGCCCAGGACTTCATCCACCCTAGATAAGTCATTATGACAATATGAGCCAGTCAACCAGTAAGATGGTTCCCTTCGCTGAATGTTATCATGAAAATAAATCCTGTGGGATGATATTAAAAAGACTTGGACTGACCAACAGATCCGCCTTGTAACAAAACATTGCCAAATTTTGTTGTTCAAAAGTCATCAAATGAGGATTTATATATATATATATATTTTTTTTTTTGGAAATTGAATATGCCCTGTTCTACCACAAAATGAATTTGGACTTATTCTTTTTAAAAAAAATCAAGGTTATGATGAGGCACTTACAATGGAAGTGAATGTGCGTGGAAGAAATGTGAGGCTTAGAATTTTTATAAAAAACATTGATTGTGTTCTTCTGTATTATTTGTGCTGTAAAACGGTTTATTACATCATTTTTATGGTAATTTGGAGGTTTTACAGTTTATGGAATTGTGTTGTCATGGCAACTGAGTTTCAAACTGAATGTAAGATTGGATATAATTTCACACATATGATTGTGATTTTATGATTTTTCACACTGAAATCCAAAACAAATTTAATGCCTCACTATTCATTGAATAAATCTTTAATATTTACACCGTTTTAAACCTAATGTAATGCAATGAAATATATTTTTGATTTCATGAAATAGTTATTAATAATAATAATATTAATATTAAGCTTAAATCTAAATATTATGCTAATCAATGTTTTAGCTGTGGAATAAGAATTCAATTTAAAAGTAAAATGTATGAAAGAAACTAAATATATAATTGGATTTATTCAGTATATAAACCTGGTTATTATGTGTTTAAAACACACACAGTTTACTATTACAGAAATGTTGCTTCAGAAATATATTTAAACATAAAATATTAGTATAATTTATGTATGCATGTTTTTATTTATTAATTAATTATTATTATCATTACCACTACTACTAAGCGGAGAGATAAGCGTAAGCAAATCTTTATCAACATTATGTCACAAATGTTTAACTTGTCCTGAACCCAGAATATTCATCTAAAGCAATCCATCTGGTTCCTGCGCATTTGCAAGAGTCCAACTTTGCATAATTCCTCCTCTGCCTTCATCTTAAGTAATACTTCACATGACAAATCCACTTGTTACTTTTAGTTAATGGCTGTGCTGACACCTTCACTAATCACCTCGGCCCCATACAGATAGCAGCACCGCATAAAATATCTCACTACTGTGTATCAATGTATTATTTAAAAGTCATTTATATTTAATGCTGCAGGTCACTGTGAGGTGTGCAAGCAATAGCTGCACTCTGGCAAATTCACACCTACCACCAGGAGACTTGGTCAAAGCAATCCTGTCGCTTCTAAAAGGACATATATACGGGCCGTGTACGTGCTAACCGCATGCAGACGTGAAATCACATGGATTATGCAGGAGGTTGAACGTTGAGCCCCGTGGTCCTGTGGAGAGGGATTAAAATGCAGTTGATATGTATATCAGTCACCAGGGATTAATGGATTAGTCCTGTCCGGCCCGTAACAACACGAATCAACAAGTCTGCCCAAATTTAGGTTGCTGTTTTAGACTTAAACTTATAATGTTTGCTTCATTTTAAGGATTGTTTTTGCTTTGCTTCAGTATATGGATGTGGAAAAAGCCCACTGATGGTTGGTTGACGAGGTCTAAGTTCCCAACCTAGACTCTGGAGTGTGTAATCCTGTCTAACATGCATGCAAATCCTATCTTTTGCCTTACACAATAGCCAGTCTGTGTGCTACTCAGCAATAACAAAGATAGCAGTTAGCGAGCGGCTACGTCTCAGTGCAGAGGGGGTAAACTTCAAAAAATGTACATGATCTGCTTTTGTTAGCTGTCCAGAAGCTTTTTAAAACAATGATTGCCTTTGTCCACTTTTGAAGTATACAATTGCAGCCGAATGAAACCATCAAACGGTCTTGTTGATGTTTTTCAATTAAAGATTGAACAGTGGGCTTCAGAAAGTACAGATGACAATCATTTTTTAAGAATACACAAAGAATCTGAAGGAACAATAGACTTTTGTTGTGAGTGCCAAGGTTGTTAATCTATGGTATGCTTTTGTTGAAGTCGTCTCACCTTATTATCCTTTTGTTTTTTTTATTGTGTATAATGGCAAAAAAAATAGATTTTCTAGGTATGTAATGGTACACAAATACATTATTGTCATTGTTTGCTCTTAAATTGCTCACAGATAATGCGTTTTTGTAAGACATGTTTCTAAAAATTCTTAAATGCCCGAAATTAGCAAAGGTCTAGTCCTGGCTTAATCTAATCCCTATCTGGGAAACCGGCCCAAAATGTTTAAACTACCTTGTTATAAATTATAAATGAAAAGTTTCTTTCACACATAAAAGAGCATTAAAACAGCATTTATTGTTTGAATTTATCATATCAAAAGTACTAATATATAAAACTGTATATCCAATGTAGTTCCACTCATGCAGTGGTTTAAAAAAAATGACACCACCAAAATAACATAATTAACTCAGCCATTTTCCTGTGACTTATTTTCTTCTGCCATTTAAGCGCATTCGAGAGCTTTAACGTATTTGACGTAATTAGCCTTGTTAACATCCAGGGAGAGCATGCTCAAGAATGTAATCTGTGGTTGTGTACGCCTAGACAAAAGCTTTAGACACTGATGTTTTTGCTACATTTCTGGATAATTTCAGTTGGGTTGCTGTCTATGGAGGGACAGATGGCTCTCTGACATCATCAAAAATATCTTAATTTGTGTTCCAAAGATGAACAAAGGTGTTATGCATTTAGAACGACACAAGGGCGAGTAATTAATGACAGATTTTTCATTTTCGGGTGAACCTTTGATAGTTTAGTATTTCACCATTGGTTTTAAATCAGTCTCACTAAAAGGGATTGCAGTTCTTTTCCTTCTCTAAAACCATTTTGACTTTGAATCGCCTGGAGACTGGTTTGGTTCATGACTTATGATGCTTAAACAAAGACCTCCATCAAAATATTCAGATGCATGCCACTGAAAAACTGGTCAGGCGCAAATGAACTCTACTGCGGTTATGCAGCTTTATTTCGATAACAGAGAACAGGTTACGGTTTCAGGCAGGGTGGATCTGCATGTCAAAGCGTCTGCGCGTCTGGTTTTGTGTTGGACTTATTATACGCACACCTCGCTGATCCTCTTTCCGCACGAGCGTGTGCATGCGTTTGTGAGCGCGGGCCATTTTCTCAGGAATCTCTCCCATTCGGCGCTCATTGACAGACACAATGGCTCAGCTGGGGGCCTTCAGTCCAATTTGCCATTGTGTATCACCATTTCTCCCTTAACACAAACATGGCGGCCCTCCAGCTGTCCTCTTGGCACTAAGACTGAACCTGAAGTGCAGGCGGCTTTGTTGTCACACTGCGCATCAACAATATAGACGTCCATTTGTTTTGGATCCACAAAGATTTTAAGTTTCTCCTTCCTTTTTTTCTTCACTCCAGCGGGTCTTTTAAAAATGCAAGTGTGGAAATTACATTTCTTTAGGGTTGGCGTCTCTGAGACGCTCGCACACCTTGAAAATCGAATTTGATGGGAATCTTTCATATCCGTTTTTTTACCAGCCGTTTATTTTGTTCAAAGCGGGCCCTGTATTTTTTGCGGTAAATGACGTTCCGGGTATTGTTGAGAAAACTCATTTATGCGTTGCCGGGATAAATTTGCATGCATTCCCTCGGAGCTGGGAAATCTGCATCCGATAGACGCGTCCAGACCTCATCATTAAAGAAACATTACACGATGATATTAATATCTGGAAAATTTCTCAACTTAGTCCAAAATGAACTCATAATAATCCAAATTTCATGCATCCAGCGAGGGTTTGTTTGGCGCAAGAACTGCAGAATGTTCTTTTGCTGGGCTACAGATCATCTGATATCACTTACAGTAGGTTAAGGATATTTCCCACTGATTTCAACCCAACTGGAATACAGTGCAGGAGAAGCAGGCCAGTGGAAGGTCACTGTTGTCCGGGGCTTTGTCCCTAATTGAATCTGCTGTCCCTGTAATAGTAACTTCATTTCCAAAGCCTTGTGTGATTTCTCTCTGTGAAAGGGCAGCTTGTGTGCACCCTGTCACCACGCATAATACCATGACAGAGACAGCGGGCTGAAATATAAGCAATGAATTCAGACTTCCTGAATTGGATTAAAGTACCCATGGTGCTGAATACCGGTCCTCAGCTGATCCGGGATATAATGCGAGACACGCTGTTTACGTTGGAAACCGGCAAATGTCATGTTTTCCGCACTTGAATCCAGAGCACGTAGGTGAACTTGTAGTTAATGAGCCTCGCCATAAACAAGCCTTTTATGACAGCTGATTGAGCTCAGGGTAGCACAAACGTATCCGACTAATGCTAATTTGCTTAACCAAACGCAAGTGGTAATTATGCACCTAATAAAGAAATTAATTTAGCCAATACAGTAACAACAGTGGTGTAAAAACCTTTTTATTTCACTTAGAAATTGCTGATCCAATTAATGCAAAGAAATGGCAAATAACATTAAAGTAAATGAAGAATTTTAAGTATTTTCTTGTAAAACATATTCTTATACACAACTTTGAAAATATTTTTTGTAGAAAGGAAAGTGAATATAGTGGATGTATTTCATAATTTCACCATTTTAAAAACTAAACATGTACAAGAGTGTCTACATACATTACAATAACAAAAACGGCAAGTAACACATCGAATTCAAAGGGGGGATTTTGAAAAGTAGTAAAGCATACTCCATTAATTCAAATATTTTGTATTTACAACTTTGAAAAAATACGTTTTACAGTCTATAGTTACTGTAATGACATCAGCAAGTTTGTGTAAAATCTAAAAATAATTTAAGAACAATCCAAAAAGCATCTTAAACTTAAGTGGAGGGAGATCTGACTGTCTGTACAAACATTGTTCATATCATTGCTG
The DNA here is from genome assembly GCA_032361145.1 of Enteromius fasciolatus. Taxonomy (NCBI): domain Eukaryota; kingdom Metazoa; phylum Chordata; class Actinopteri; order Cypriniformes; family Cyprinidae; genus Enteromius; species Enteromius fasciolatus. The sequence continues at coordinate 705,096 of JAUMHR010000029.1, forward strand.
CAAATTTGCATAGAATTAGTACGCAACGTTAAATATTCCTCCTGAACTGTACATCATAACCTATTGTTAATCATATTCCCCTCGTGAGGACTGTAAGTGATCAACAAGCCGCAAATCCACATTCTCCTTTCAGATGTCTCAAGTCAAGTTCTCAAAGCCATGTATCTTCTGCATTATGTTTTTAAGCAGTTTTGGATACTGCTGACATGTGGAGTCGGTGCTTGAGTGACAGTTGTGCTCCTCAGCAGTCCTCCAGCAGATTCGTCTGGTCCATACAAATGTTAACTTTACAATGAGATGCACCCATTCATTCGTGCCCTCCCCCCATCAGAGTCCACTCCTTTCTCCAGCTACCCCCCGTTCCCCTTGTCGAAGCTCTTCCTTTGTTAACACCCACCACGTATCAATGGTGCCTTTGTGCGCAGGAGAGTTTTCACTTTAGCAAATCTGATTAAAGGGACCTCAGTCTTGTCTACATGCCAGAGCTTTGATGACAGTGTCACTGCAGGAGCAAAGGAAAATTCCAGCTAACCTCCGTGTCACCATTAATCATTTAATCAATCCAATTTAGCCCCGCCGAAGTGTCACTTTCACAGTCTGTTTTTGCTAACTGTAAGTAAGAGGGCCTCCTTTCTTGGGAAAACTCTTCAAGGACATGTTTTTATGAATTCGGGGGGTTACAACTCCACAGTTGGTCCACAGTAGGCTGCTCTAAATGGTTCGTAATGTAATGCTGTTAAACGATAGTACTGACGCTTGAAGGGCGTCAAAGTCCCCCCGAGGGCCTACTGACTTCACGCTGTCCCCTGTGATTTGTTTAAAAGAATATTCTGGGTTAAATGCAGCTCAACCTCTAGCAACAGTATCTGTGGCACGCTGTCAATTACCATTGAAAATAACTTTGACTCGTTCTTTATAAAACAAACAGAAAATCCTGTTTGAAGCAATGCACTTACCATGGCCAGAGGGTTTAAAAGCAGAATTGTGAAGCCAGTATTTTTATTTAAAGCACTTGCATGAATAATTCAGTAAAATTGCCTAGTATTTGATCTATAACGTCGTTTTTTTGAGTTGGAATTACTTTTCCTGGTGGATGAACATCTAGTTATGGATCAGCAAGAAATGCAATGATTTGCTGAAGATTACGTTTAACAATATTTGTAAAAAATAACTTAAAGTTAGTGCTATGACAACAAAGGAAATCAAAATTTTTTTAAATTAGCACGTACAACTTAGTAAATGATGTTAATAATAATAAATACACAAACTGTGTATAGGAAGATAACTGATATGCTACTAAAATATTGTGCAATCGTACTGTAATTTTGAAACGTGATGGAGCAATCACTCCATAATATTGCGGTGTAAGTGTTTTCAAACTAAGCAAAGAATTATGATTATTTAACCTGAAATACTCCTTTAAGCGAGTTTGACACAAACACCTATATCTTCTAGTGTCATAACTCCATGATTTTTTCCTCTGGTGGCGTCTGAGGCTTACCACGGCACCGCTACAATAGATGCCACTAAATCCAACATCTCAAACATCGCACGTCTTCCCCATCTTACACCCACTGATTTCCCCCCCCCCCCTCGCACTTTTCTGTTGTGACATTTCTCTTGGCTGTGGTCAGAATAATATAACACTAGCATAGTTCTATTTCTGAGACTAGCAGTATGTACACGGTATGCAAATTTTCTGGTATGAATAACCAAGTGGTCTATTACAGTGGCGAAAAGCACTAGGCTCCGTCTCCCACAATGCAATGCATTTGATGATGTAACAACACAATTCTGCAAGTGAAAATCCATAGCAGCATTGCATATTGTCCATATTGCACATTGCAATCTTATTTCAGTAGTATGCAGTACAGTGTAGTATATTCCATTCTGATCATATCTCTCTCTTCTTCGCTCTCTTTCCTCTGTTCTCGGCGACACACACGCAGTTCATGTAATTGGGTGGTATAGCCAGACGCAGCTTGTGGACAATAGGAATTCATTTGCAGTCAGTTTATTTGTTGCAATCATGCACCTGGTCCTCCAAAGCAAGTTCATATCTGAATACGTGTACTCAACCTTGTGTGATCAGCCGCCCCGAACAGACGCACTTCGTCTGCCAAAAACTAATCTCGGGGCACATCTGTCCCATTGCTTTGAAGACGGCAGTGTCAGTTTCGGGGTGGTAGAAAGCACAGCTGCTGTTTGGGTGGTCGTCCCTGATGGGACTGAAGTACTCTTCCTCCTCATGCCTTAAAAGCAAGCAAACAAACAAACAGACAGGTACTCTGAATCGACTAGTCCAATTAAGACAAATAAGGCCAAGCGCTGAAGTGATCGTTGCCACGTTGTTCTTTTAATGCGACAATTCAAATAATTGGTTGTGATTAGTTCGAGAATAAGATTAGGTAATACGTACACTGACATCTCTGGAGATTTGAGTGCCTTCGTTGCTTGCCATTTTTTTTTTTTCAAAGGTTAACTGCGTCTATAATTGTTTTAAATCTACATACCGCCGCCTGCTTCCGTGTCAGCACGATAGACACGTTAATTGACTTTAATGCACTTCGAAGCATGTCAGGGCCGTCATCATTGCATCAACTCAAACATTTTAATTTGTGACTTCAGGTGCGCTGATATTTTCAGCTTCGCATGAACGCACGTCACATCCCTGAGAGGTCGAACGGCATTAAACGGACTCACAAATGGCACGTAAATCCATCTCCGAGAGCTCTTGCGCAACGCATATATCATTCACTGCTCACATATGAAAGTTCATTTGTCTTGTGAAAGCTGTGACTCAGCAGTTGCTGGGGCCGTTCCATGAATCCCATTTTAAAAGGGGGTGATTAAAATGCAGTATTCAGTGCAACAGCCTCAAATGGAAGACAAGTTGAAAAGAACAGAGGGTCAATACTCTCCAAAACTGATCTGTCATCCTCTCCCGCTCCTGAAGTCCACCTCCTTCTTCCTGTTGCTATAGCAACCATTCGGCAAGGACAGGGGCATTGTAAAACACGGCCCTCTGAGAACAATCAATCATCGCATTCCTCTCGCATGCTTCTTAATTGCTTTTTGGATCATCCTCAAAAACATTTAACCCTGGGTTAGGGTCGGCTCTACTAATTTGTGCCACTGATTCATTTTAACACCGTCTTTGCTGTATACCAGAGCCCTCTAAAATATCCGACGTTCTTGATTATATTTTAGTGGAATTTCACTGCAATTTTAGAATGACCCGATCCACGTTGCGTACATGAATCTAGAGCGGACAAGTGCATAATGCTGCTATTAAAGTTGGTGGGCCTCATTATCAGATGCACGTAGAATTCTGTCCTTCCAAAGCTATGGAAGCAGCATTTTAAAACCACTTTTTCCTGAATGTGGACGTCTCGCCTTACTCTTACAGGAAAACTGTTTTACATTTCCAGTCTCCGGTGTTTCTAGTCAATGCATATTTCCCTAGCTACTAACCTAAAACCTATGAAAATAGCTAAAAAAAGCTTATGTTTCATTGCGCCGACACTTTACATTTTCACAATGATCGTCTTTTGCCAGAGCCCTGGCTGTCAAAGTTTATTGAGTGGGTAGATGACATATATCGGCCCGAGGTTAACTACATAGATAACAGGTGGGCGTTTATTTCCTACATATAACTCTGAATCACTGTGAAGTTTGGAGGGCTTTTTGTCCGCAAAATGATAAGAGCACTTGTATTCCTTCTTTGGGGAGTATTTTAACAAGCGCTGCAAGCAGTGATCATTTTCTTTAGTCGGTCTTTAGCATAGAATACAAAACATATGACATGGACATTCTATTTAGAATTGCTGGTGACTGAAACAAGTTTCTTGATGTTGTTGTGGCAGCCATAAACTACATGGCTTGACCCTCAACTTAACTGTATGCTTAGCATTATTCAAAAATTACAATTTTAATTAAATTGAGTTGAAAATGTAACAGAAGAGTTAATTCAGTCTCAATTTTTTTTACTTAGCATTAACATTTGTCCCTGTGGAGATCAGAAGGACACAGTTCAGGACGTAAGAAAACATCATAACGAAGTTCATCAGTCAAATATCATTTGTACTCGCAACACAGTCTAACGGCCAATTTGTACGAAGACAATTCATGCTAATTCGAACTCAGGTCATTCGTACAAATTCATACGAATTGGCAACTCGCAGAATACGTACGATTTGGCATAAAACGTATGAATTCATCCAAGTGATGTCGAACGAATTTGTACAAATTAACCACCTCGTAAAATATGTACGAATTGCCGTGAGACTGGGCTGGTACTCCAGGATATGCGTACGGTGCATGTTACTATAAGATTCATGCAATTCTATTTGATTCAAGTGAAAAAACCCCACAATTTTGACATATAAATAGCAGAGATGTGAGACAAGGACGCCATTTTCTATTGTGCATGTGTTGACTGCTTACTAAGGAGTATACTTACAAAAAGGCTATATGTTCAAAAATGTAAGTAAGCATGTCTCCTAACTGTGGCACCTTGCTCATGAAAAAAAAAATGGAAAAAGAAGATAGATAGATAGATAGATAGATAGATAGATAGAT
>JAUMHR010000029.1:713815-732585 GCA_032361145.1 Enteromius fasciolatus
TTGTTTGCAGCATATGCTGCCAGTAGCAATCACTTGTAAGGTTTGAACTTTCACTGTTTTTACATGCTAACATGTAAATATTCTAATTAGAGAAAAGTGAGGGTCTTGCGTAAATCATGTTTGTTTTGCAGCATATGTAGAGTTACTGTAGCCTGGGCCCACCCATACTTCCTGTGACGCTACATTCAATTTCAATTGATTGGTTGTAGATTCGTCCAGTAGTATACAGAGGCTTCTGATGGACGCAGGTTAAGCCCGCCTCCCAGAAGGCGGGTAGTAAGGTAGCTTGGCCAGACTAAGCTCGTATAAGCTTTATAGTCGCGGAAGCCAGTTACTGCCTATACCATAAAAATATCTTGTGTTTAGCTCGAACAAGCATCCCAGCATCAAAACATACCTTACTAGCATATGCTGTTTTTTTAACAGAGTTGTGAGGTTATGGCTTTCGATTTTAGCTTAGCAACATGCTAACATACAACCAATACAGCACCAACAGCCTTGTGGGCAGCGTGCTGACATATCAGCATTGCTCTTTAGGCATCTGTGGATCTCTCCCTCTCTCTCTGTTTTGTGGCATATTGTCTGCAGAGTTACAGCCTATGTAAAGAGTACCATAAAAATCACTTTTGAGGTTTACGACTTACAGGGTGTTTAGGTGAATGCTGTTTGTTTTTCAGCATGTAGTCGCTGCCTATGTGGAGAGTATCATAATTTCTTCCGTTATATGCTGGTGATTTAGGTGTGTTTTGCTGGTTTAAGCTGGTCCTTGCTGGTTTATGCAAAGGAACCCCTTAAACCAGCTCAAACCAGCATTCCAGCTTCAAAACATACCTGTTTTTTTTTCAACATGGTCCTAAGGTTATGACTTTCGATTTTAGCTTAGCAACATGCTAACATACATCCAATACAGCACCAACAGCCTTGTGGGCAACCGACATATACAGGCATTGGACTTTGGCATCTGCGGATCTCTCCCGATCCCATCCCCCTCTCTCTCCACCACTTTTGTACTGTCCTTTCAAAATAAAGGCAACCCCCACCCCTAAAAAAAAAAAAACCCCACAAACAATAAAATTAGAGCATACAGTAAGTAGAGATGCTGTCTATGTAGTGCTCTGCAGTGGTCACTTTTGAGGTTTCATTACCGTCAGGATGCTTATGTAGGCTGTAAACAGTACGGCAGCTCACTAGGTTTTGGAACAAAGCTACAGTATTTCCACCACCCACACTAACACTCTCCCTTCCTCTTTTCACAGATTCACACGAATAAACAAAAACACACAACCTCCCACACACACAACCTTCCACCATCTTAATGAGAGTTCACGCGTTGTGATTATTACTGCACTTTTGGCCCAAACAGTGCCTTTCTCCTGATGAGGCAGCAGCAAAGGCAGATACGTGGATCTGAACCTCTGGGTGAATAACTCCACCAGTAAAAGAGCCTGATGTGCAACCAATTCTGCTGCCAAGCTGTTCTCTCCGATCTGCAGGCTTGCACAGAGCGGCCGGCGTAATTGGAAAGATCAAACGTGCTTTTGTGCAGCGTGGGGAATGCGGAGCTTCGGCACAGAGGGAGATCTGACTTGGGAAATCAGGGAGATACACAAGAGATAGAGAAGCTCTGATCAGACTGACAAACCGCCTTCCAAGTCTGCTCGTAAAGAAATAAGCGCTGGTGATTCGGTATATTCTTTATACATATCAGACAAACTTGTGGATAATTGGATGCCGGACGTCAATATGTGCATGAATAGAGTTATGTTGAGGAATCTTAACATTTGCTTCTTAAACTACAAGTGACTCAAAAAGTAGTAAAAAGTAGCTTTTATATTCAAACTTTGAATAGTTGAATTTATATACAGTATATATATATATATATATACACACACACACACACACACACATATATACACATATGTTCAAATGTTAGATTTTAGCCCATGTTTTACTCATTCTTCCCATTCTAGGTTTATATGACTTTCTTCTTTCAGACGAATCCATTTGAAGTTAATAAAAATGGTCCTTTCTCTCCCAAGCACTAAGCGGGTGCTTTTTATTTTAAGCCTGAAAGTCAAATAATCATCCATGATAAATAGTGCCACAAAGCTCCGGGGGGTAAATAAAGGCCTGTAGCAAATCAATGCATTTTTGCAAACACCTTATTCATCCCCCGAGCTGTGTGTAGTATTGTTTATTATAGACAGCCCTGATATGGACAGCATATCCGGGTTAGGTATTTTTTGAAGCTAGCAATGGAATACTGGTTTTAAGTGGTTTAAGCTGGTCCTTTGCTGGTCCTAAGGTGGTGTGACCTGCTTGAAATCCAGCAAAGGACCAGCATAAACCAGCATCCCAGCTTCAAAACATACCTAACCAGCATATGCTGTTTTTTTCAACAGGGGGGATGCAGTTTATTTGACTTCTTGTAGACTGTTGAACAAAAAACCTGCCCACTGCCATTATTACAATTTTTAATATAACTCCAATTGGACTCCTCTGAAAGAAGGAAGTCATATTTACCTAGGATGGCTTAAGGGTGAGTAAAACATGGGCTAATTTTCATTTCTGGGTGAACTGACGGTTTAACATATAATAATTGTAACTGTAATATTGTACTGTGAAAACTTGACTTCCTAATGCTTCATATGAGAGGGGAAATGTTTTAAGGGAAATTGGAATTTGATTATTGCCTATTGCTGCATGTGCAATAGAGTGTGAAACAAAACCCAGCAATGCAGCGTTTTGTTGCAGTATGCACTGAATAAAGTAGTTTGGAACATTTCACGTGGGTGTCATGGGTCTCGTAAATCAGCCATTATAATCATGTCGATGACTCTTCAGTTCTTATGAGGCATTTATTTACACAGTTATGCATATTTGAACAGACTGAATTAAAATAAGTGGAATATTCATCAAACAACAGCTCTCGAGTCAAACTGTCGTCGCCTCACCTCTCGGATAGGTTTGAGTTTTGAATACGGCATGCATGTAAAGCTGTAGAGCTCGACTGGCTCTCTCAAACACACAGGAGCATACTGTACACACACACACACACACACACGCATACACACACAGAGCACAATTCCCCCTTGCTCACAGGCAAGGGAAACAGGATTTTTTAAATCACAGTCCGAAGTCCTCCACGTGGAGAAATCTCTCAGGAGCATTTCATGGAAGACAAAATACAACAGAGGTAAATAAAACACTTTTCTTGAATTGTAACAGTCCGCTTTTTTAAAGTCAACTCTCCCTTAAAGGACTTTCCATTCTTTGAAAATGTCCTCTTCTCTCTCTGAAAGTTTCAGTTCGAGTCCATCCTGGCTAGTTTGAAACTTTCATGTGTACCACTCCTCTCTTCCTTTCTTCAATATGAAGAAAAGATCAGAAGCAGCAAGTCTTTGAGGGAAAAACAGCGGCAAAATATCCTCAAGCCAACATCAAACAGCCCGGGCTTACATTTAATACATTTTTAAAACATTATTACAGTTAGCTTATAATTCTCGAGTCCGTCTCATCGTTTGTGGCCTCGGCAAATGAGAGGAAGAATGGAAGGGATTGGAGTTACGGAAGAGAGTGATTGTTTTTTGCCATTAGAAAAACACATGCACACATGCAAACTGAACCTGAGAAGTAGAAACGTCGTCAATTTAATCCATGTAATGAAAATTCAGTGTAAACACGAGAAAGTCATGACAAAAGGGAGGGAAAGAACAAAGACGATTGCCTGAGGCACCATCATACAGAATTCCAATTAACATGTGCTGTGTTTTCCCAGCACTCCCCAGGTGCCCCATACACAGGCTGCCCGTCAGGCCCATACAGTTTTCCATTGGACATGCCGTAGTTTTCCACAGGCTCCTTGGGAGGGGTGCGACACTGTCCCAAATTGTATACAGGTTTTCCATTGGCTCTTCAAGCAATAGTCTGCTCCAGTAATTTTCCATTGGCTTTTTATGGATTGTCCCAGTCAGGTTTATTCTTCAAATGGGAATTTGTTGCTAGCCTGGAGGCTCAGCAGGTGTTTTTTTTTAATCAGTCAAACCCGTATGGGCAGAGTTTGGCTCATTTGTTGTTTCATGTCTTGTGCATCTCCTATACTGTCCATCTTCCTCTGATGGCCCGGCAGGGTCCCACCAACTCGACAGAGATCACTACAGAGAGGGAAGTACAAAATACAAGAATCAGCCATTGCAGACGTTTCTGTTTCAAGGCATAGTTATGTAACGTCCAAAAGGGTTTCAATTTGATTTGGTCACACTGAGAATCAATTATAATCTATCCATCCATCCATGTCTCTATATTCATGCATTCATTTGTCCATTCATGTCTCTCCATCCATCCATCTATCAGTGCATTCATCCCTTTATATATTTCTCTACATTTATTCATCCATCCGTCCATTTATCAATCCATCCATCCATATATTTCTATTTCCATCCATTTATCCATCTACGTATCCATTTGTCTTGACTTTACTTTTAAATGAATTTAATTGAAAATTCTATTTTAAATACCATTCAAATTCGAATTTCAGTTAAAATGAATTGAGCCATTCTCAATTCAGTTCTGCATGACGTACAACTGCAGAAAGAGCAGTCTAAAGAAAGACTAGAATTTCCCAGAATTGATTAACAATACAAAATATCAGCATATAGGTTTGGAACAACGTGAGTATTTTCATTCTGGGGTAAACGGTTCCTTCAATTTCCAATAAAAAAAGCCAACTGCGGACACTCTCATTTAAATGAGGACAGTAATCACGCACGCAGACACACAGCTGTCTCTGGAGATTGGATCATGGCCAGGGCTGCTCGTGCATACAGATGCAAACATAAATGAATCATACACCGGCCATCAGCATGCAGCGTCACGCGGAGGCATGACGTGCCCACATGCGCACCCGCACACACTCGACCGTCAGGCACGGGGCTCCACTGCCGGCACATTAAAAAGCTCATTAGCCGACTAATTAAAGTCATTGCTCTCTTTTAGCATCTCCTCCATCTCCCTTATTAAGCTCTCTCCGCCACCTCCGCTAGCCCTAGTCTGAACCGAACCAGCTTCCCCAGCGAGCAGACACAGCAGCCAGTGAAGAGGAAAGGGCACTGCACTGTGTGTAAGTCAGCCGTTACTCCGTTCCCAAGACGGTGCGGTTCAAAGCGCTCGAGGCGAGAGCAGCGCGTTTACAAACGCAAGTGAAATGAGTGTGCTTATTTTGACTAAATCAGACTCAGCAGTGTTATGGATTGCATTTCTTTGCTGGATAATTTATGTGGTTGAAACGGCTTATCGTGAGGAGATGGGTGTGAGGGAAAGAGCCCAACACGGTAAACAATGATTTGCATAGTGAGGCGCAGGGAGGGGTAAGCTTATCGCGATAGGTATTTTGCTGCACATGTTCAGTTTAAAAATTCAGCTTGTGTTTCACCCGTAGGAAAGATAGATCTCTTTTTAATATCTCCATTGTTTCTCCTAGACTGCAGTGAGACAGAATGAAGAGCAATGTTTCCTGTTTCTCAGACGTTTCTCCCTGGTGATCCCACATCCCTTCGTGTCGAGATCTCAAACTGTGCTTAGATTTACAAACTTCAGTCAAATGTCAGGAACCAGGTCTCAGTCTAAGTGCTTATTCATTTTTACCTCTATACCTTCACTACATGCCGCAACTTCTATTTGGAGCCATTTTTATAGGTCTTTTGAGAAACGGTATCAAATCTCACAATGTGACTTTCTTGTAAATTGAAACCATTTGTTGCACAAAAGATATCTTTCAATTGTCACTTATAGTTGGCATTCTTATAATGTGATTTTTCTTGCTTCTTGCAAATGCAGCTATATCACACAGTGCTGAATATCGCTGCTGTCATTTTGAAAGTCACGGTTTACTTTACCTTGCACCTGACTTTTTGAAATTGCAACATTGGTCCTCATAATTGTGACTTTATATCCCAAAATGTGACTTTATATATCAGTCACATTGCATCTTTGATTCTCTTACTGTAAATGTCATTTTAAGTCTCACAATTAGACTTTGTGAAAGGTGACTATATCACATAATTATATCTTCTAATCCTCATTTGAAATATCACACTGTTACTTTGTCTTGAATCTGAGTTTGTTTCTTGTAATTGACTTAACGTTGCAAAAGTGAATGTATCAAGCAACTGCAACTTATTCTAATAGCTTATCTCGTATTTGAATGTCATTTTTTAAATAAAAAATTATTAAAGAATTAAAATGATTTATTTAAAATGAATTTACCTTTATATGATAATTTACTTCACACATCTGAGATAAGTTGACACTTAAATGACATACATTTTCGTGTTTAGTACTAAAAGTAGCAGTTTGCCGCTGCTCCAGTAGGAATTATATTCTATCCTATATTCCAGTAGGAAGATACTCTTTTCCTGTAAGTCAAAGCCATAATTGACCCGTATCTAATCTTGCTTGTGTTCTGCTCACCCTGAGTGTGTGCTGGTAAGCACTTTGAGGCTCGCGGCGTTGCGGAGGAGCTTGTCAAGTGTGCTGACGATCTGTCCGAAGCGCGGTCTCATGTTCCGCTCCTTCACCCAGCACTCCAGCATGAGCTGGTGCAGCACTGCGGGGCAGTCCATGGGAGGAGGCAGCCTGTAGTCCTGCTCCACTGCGTTCATTACCTACAGCATCAACAGACAGAGCAATTACACTGTCCTTTTGCATTAGGACAAACTCGGCAGTATGCAGAGTTTTATTAGGCATACAGTATATGACCGGAATGTTATAATCGTTAAACCATAATAAAGACTAATAGAGTTGAAAAAAGATCATCTAAGAATAAAATACATAACGTTGTGCTTGCAATATACCGTAGACAAAATAACAGAAGCTATAGCACTGAATAGAGATAATAAACATTTTGATAAAAGAGATATTAAATGTAAAAGGATGAATCTCATGAAATCCGTCAGGAACTTGTTTGGATCATATTTCACCACGTAAGCAAAATAATACATAATATTTTGCTTACACAAAAACAAGAGCCCGTTAAATTATTTTTAGAAAAGCCCATTATCAAATTTCATTAATGTAATTCAAAAAAGCAATTGTCATATTATATATTATTTTTTAAACACAGCATTTATGCAATGTTTGTTTTGTTTTGTTGATTAATTTAAATACAAAAAGAATACGTTTTTATTGTAAATAAATAAAATAAAAGTATTAATAATTGATATCAATAAAAATAAGAATGTATATATTTATTATATTAATATATAAGAGCTACAATTATATATTAATATAATTAATTTACTATATAAATAATCATAAATGCATTAAAATAAGTGCACGGATAACGCTAATTCTCATAGCTGTAATGCAAACAAATAACACATCTTTTAAATATTAAGTGTTTAGTGCAGTATTTATTGAATTTTATATTTAGGATTATTAAAAATAAATAAAAGTGCTATTAACATTTTTCTGTTGTTAGTTCTGTGACACACAAAAATAAATAACACAATTCTGCAGAATTATGAAAACAACACTGAGCATTACAAGACGTCCGAATGCATTAGAGTAGTCAAAATTTGGGAAGAAATATGACTAATTGTTATGAAAATAATGTCACAGTATAAAAGATACATATACATTTTTAAAGCAAAATCCAATGTTTGCCATTTTGTATTAAAGTGACACCTAAAAATGAGATTTCGTGAGACTTAATCTGTGATGTAACACAAAAAGTTGACCTACATCTTGATTGCTCATGTCCCAGTATGGCCGCTCGCCGAATGACATAACCTCCCACATCACGATCCCGTAGCTCCACACATCACTCGCCGAGGTGAACTTTCTGAAGGCGATGGCCTCAGGGGCGGTCCAGCGGATCGGTATCTTTCCCCCCTACACAATTACACACATACACACAGAGAAGCCATTAAATTCTAAACACAGACTTGAAAACCAACGACATGGCTTGAGTCTTCAGCTGCCTAATTAGCGCTACGACTCGGCCTCTACTCACGGCTTCCTCCCCACGGGGCGTCCGGCTGGGTTCATTAATCTGAGATGAAAACCAGCAGAAATAAAATGGCAGGAATCTAACTATAACCATAACGGTTTGATCTATCCCTCAAACAGACGACGTGAACGCGAAGACTAATCAATACATTAATCCAAGCAAAGTACGAGCTAAACTAGTGCTAAATCTTCTCTGACTAGCAACGACACAAATGTTTACTCATCATTTTTAGAGTTGATGTAGATGCTAAAAATAAAAATGAAAGGATTTATATGGGATTCTAGTCTTTCAATTCCCTTATCCGTAGCTTATCATGTCGGACACACTGAACAAGCCATCACGTACTGTACTGACTACATCCATATGTTTCCAACAGACAGAGATAGAGACAGGCTTCTTCCACATATCAAGTATGCCATCTGTACGCCCGATTCTGTTGGTCAAGGCTGTTCTTATCAATTCTTAATGCACACTGTATCTGTAAAGCGCAGATATCGCTACATTTCTGTCTGGCACCTGGATTTTGATAGCATGCTCTCTGAAAATTCCCTCAGAGACTAAAATCCACTAAAATGGATTTCAAGGGGTCTTTCAGGTTAATAAGCGAACAAAAAATACCAAACAGCACCATGCTAACATGGTTTTGGAGATGTATCAAGTCCATAAATACCACACCATATTGTGTAAATACCATGGTGCTTCAATACGGTAGTCATTCAATGTAACAAGGTATTGCAAACTGATATCATGAGTACCAATTAAAATACAAATAATAGCACTAGTATAAACATTTTATTACAACTAACTATAACATAGTTAGTTGTAATAAAAGTACTTATAATATGCTAATAATAGTGTAATAGCATAATGTAGACAAAATACATCCAGGGCACTTACGTGGTAAGATAAAAATCATTTAAAAAATGATTAAAATTAGATTAGCTAAGACTAAGACTAGGTTTGTTGTACAGAAAAAATAATAATAGGAAGAAAGAAAAGAAAAAAGAAAGAAACTAAAAATAATGTATACATATTTAAGGAAATATAATTTTCAAAAATAAAATATTATAAAGAAGTATAATATCATAGTAATAATAACAGTTAATAAAATGGACCATGACAAATTATTTTTGGTTTAAAAATATTGCATCTTAACTCTCAACTAAATTATTATTTTTTTCTTTAATGCACCATTGAAAACAACAATTGTGTGTGTTATTGTACAAGTGCTGTACAATAAATCAAATATCATAAACGCCATAAACAACAAGATTCACAGCAACTAACAAGACCACACACAGGACAATTAACGATAATTAAAAGGCAGGAAAAAAGATGATTTTGAGTTTTGCTTTAATCTCATGCAGCGAGTAAAATAATCTTTCATAGAAACTGGTCCAGCATTTCATAAGGTGCATACTTTATTTTTAATTTTCATGGCCTGGAATGGCTAAATCGCTTTTTATGGTTTGAAAATAAAATAAAATAAAATAAAATAAAATTTAATTTTTACATAAATAATAATTTCTAGTATTTATTATTTATAAAGGATAAAACTATCTGTACTAAGTATACTGGTTATTAATTTGTACAAACAAAGTATAAAATTGTAGGATTGTAGGATTTAGTGGAACAAGGATATTTCATTATTGCTTTTGTATTATTCTACAAAAAACGCAAACATACGTGACCTTAACCAAACTCACCAATGAGCTGGTGTAGGTGGGGTCCGACGAGTTATCATCCAGGAAGCGAGAGAGGCCGAAATCGGACACTTTGCACACCAGGTTGCTGTTGACGAGCACATTGCGGGCAGCCAGGTCACGGTGGACGTAGTTCATGTCGGACAGGTACTTCATGCCAGCTGCGATCCCCCTCAACATGCCAACCAGCTGCGTTACCGTAAACCTGCCGTCGTTCAGCTGAGCGGGAACGGTACAATAGAAGAGGGAGAGTGACATTAACAGATGTAAACACGACACTACACCAGTTCTACTCGCTCTAATCAGCCTGACTCTGACAGAGCCGCTGGACTAATTCTACTCGCAGCAGCCCGTAATCTTCTTCAGAGTATCAGGATGCCAATGCTATGAAGAAGTGTCTCCGCAGAACTCCACAAAGCTAATCCGTATGGAGAAATTTCCTTTGCAATAGCACTGAATATTTGAAAGCGTAATTCAATTACACACTTCACATAGAATATCAAAGCCACATGTTTTCATTTTCATATTCTGAATAGAGAAGCTCCGAAGCTGTGGTTTTCTGCCGGGCTGCTATAGTCTGTCAGAGCAGGCATAAAACAATGCCAAAATTCGCATAATTAAATGCAAAAGACTGTTTTATCATACAGAGTTAGGACAGCAAAATAAACGGGCTCATCGGTGACTCCATTTGCCATCACGTCAATGGCCGTGCATCATATAAATCTCCGCTGGATTTAGTCACAAATTAGAAAATATGATCCAAACTACATTAAATACAACAGGGTGCAGTGCCTAATAGACATTAAAAAATTGCTAATAAACCAGTTGAATGATTTTTTATGGAAACAACACTTATTAAAAGTGACACTTTTAATGTTGCAAATGTTTTCCTTTTATATATTATATAATATATTATTACGGTAACACTTTGGAACAAGGAACACTTATTCACTATTAACTATGAATTTTCCCTCAATATATTCCTAATTTGCTGCTTAATAAAGGGTTAGTTCACCCAGAAATGAAAATTCTGTCATTAATTCATCAGTTCATCTGACCCTTCATAGACAGCAACACAACTGAAATGATCCCAGATCCAGAAACGTAGTAAAAAGTCTTTGTGACATCAGTGGCTCAACTTCACGTTTACGATGCTACAAGAATACTCTTTTGCATGAAGAAAACAAAAATAATATCATATTTTCAACCATTCTATGACTTAAGTCTTCTGCCATTAAAAAGTGGTCACAACATCAGCGTTCGTTTTCCTCTAAGAGTAAATAACCGCATATTACGCACATGTGCGTGTTTTCCCTTGGACGGATTAAATCGTGCATATGCAGTGCATTGTGACACTCTCTAAAATTAAGAATCGTTCAGTAAATTATGTCATTTTTGACATTTTTCTTTGCACAAAAAAAACCTTTTCTCCTAGCATCGCAAAACTGAAGTTGAGCCACTGCCTTCAGATGTATTGCTGTCTATGAAGGGACAGATGGCTTTCTGATTACATCAAAAATATCTTACTTGGTTATGGTTTTGGAACGACATGAGGGTGAGTAATTAATGACTAATTAATTGATTCATTTTCAATTTTGAGTGAACTAACCCTTTAATAATTAGTATGGTAGTTGTTAAGAATAGGCATTGGGTATAATTAGGGATGAGAACAAGGCCATGAATAAGGAATGAATATGTTCTTAAAGACTAACAAATGGCTAATTTTCTAGTAATATGCATGCCAATAATATTTATTAATACATACAAGTTGCAAACCAGCATATTTCAATGATTTCTAAATGACTGTGTGACATTGAAGACTGGAGTAATGATGCAGGAAATAAAAAATGCATTTATATTTATATATTAAAACAAAAACTATTTTTTAATATCATTTTATATTATAGAATATTTTCAGTATTTTTGATTAAATAAATGCAGCCTTGGTGAGCATGACGGAGATGTTGTCTTTTATTAAGGCTTTATGTCCAACATAAATAAGTAATGCTACAGCCTGAGTTCTGGTGTTAGAGAAACCTCTAAGGCAAAATTCACAAGTCTACTGTTCACAAATAGCACATGGTTCATGCTAAGCCTCCAAGCAAAAGGACATCATCAAGTCTGTAGCTATTCTCACTTGGTTTGGCTCCAATGACGATAAATATCCTGGTATGAGATTTTGATGTTGATGCTTTTTTATTTTTTCTTCTAAAGTTGAAGATGAATCATGCCAAAGCTTGTTCTTATAGATATTTTTAGAAGCGTGTTTGTGTGTATGCATGGAAATGAGTGTGCTTGTGTCCCTGGCTGGACTTTGTGTGAGTACAAGCTGTGCCGTAGGAAGATGTCGGGGGATGAGGGACTGGCTGGGTGGGCTTTAAGTTTTGTGTCATCTGCTTGGTGAATCGCACCTCTGGAAGTCTAAGCTCTCGGTTATCTTCATCGACTGTCTGCATGGGTTGGTTAAGGTTCTGGAGTGCAAACTGTTTACTGCAGAAATTATACAACATTATTATAAGGCTCTGAAATACCAGATACTGACACAAGTTAAAGGTGAAGCAAGGGTCTGTGTAAAGCACCATGAATAACTGTTTAATGCCTAGGGGTTATCAAATCCTCCTGTCAGCGCAAAAAGAAGTTCTGGCCAAGGGAAGTTTCGCTATCTGAGTTATGTAAAGTAATGTGACGTACTTCGGATTGAAACAGAATATTCAGTGAATCTTGATTTTGTCCATCGGGAATTGATTGAAAGCGTTATTACATTTTGATGAAAGATTATGAAGCCAAGCATTTTTTTTTCCTTCTCGTAGCACCAGGCTAAGAAAAAGGCATAGGCTTGAATATATTTCAAAAGCTGCCTATTTTTTTTGGAAACGCTGGGTCTTTTTCTTTCACTCTTTCTAATGTACGCACTGCAGCAGTTTTTATTGCAATGGAACTTGATTTAATATGCGATTGATGTATTTTAACACCCCATCTAGACCGCAAGCGAGCAATGCAACACGACTCAACAGTTTCTTTCATTATAATGGAAGTGTTCTAGTTCGTCACACTGCGTTGCTAGCAGTATAAATGGGGTGCCATTTTAAACGCTTCGGATTTGGGTAAAACAGAGACTCAAAGACGGGGAATGGTTTGAGGTGACCAGAAAACTACAACATTCTCTACACGTATTATAAAGCAAGTAGGATAATTTTTCCTTTTTTATTAAATCTTAAAGGGGTCATACGGTGGTACAGGCCACTCCCACAATAATTGATTGACAGCAGCGTGTCACACAGACTGAACTGGTGTCTTACCTCAGACCCGCCCTGAGTGAGCCGTCATCAGACCGAGACGAGTCTTGTCTCAGGAGTCTTAAGAGATTGAGGTGTTTTGTTGTTGAATGTATTAATGAACATAGCAGTAGTCATTTACCCTCGACATCTGAGTGACTGAAGACGCAGAGTAATGTTACGTTTGGTTCTGAAGGGAAACGCCTCCTTGATCAACCGAAATGCGTTTATGTTTGCGCGAATCATTCATGATCCAGTCTCACCTACAGAAGCAGTGAGTATAATGTCTTTTAATAAATTTACTAATAATGTGCTAATTAGCAAGTTTCACTATGAATACGGCTAAAAAAAGATCCTCTGAGAGCGCCTTGGAAAAGAGGGGCGGAGTCAGCAGAGCTCGTGAAGATTTAAAGGGGAAGTACACAGAACAGAGTGATTTCTAAAGAGCTGTTTTTGGCAGAGTGTTTTACACCATCTTTGAAAAATTTTAAAGCAACCTATATTACAAAGTTTCCATTAAGATCCTAAAGAATCATATTAGCTTGTGGAAAATTGCCTTTGTATGACTCCTTTAAAGCTAAAGTGCTCTATTTTATGCGTAGCAGTGGGCACTTGATGAAACTGTTCCCAGTGAAATTTGTCATTTTGAAACAAAATTTGGCATATAAAGTGAATTTCACAGTTTGTTTCACCTTTGTAAAAGTAATTAGACTAGATGCATTAATACTGATTTGATGAGTTTGACTGAGATGCAGGTGTGTAATTCACCCTTATATTATGTCCTGGGTCAGTTTCGAGTCTTCAGAAGCACCAGTAAACCTATGATTTATTCATTTTTATGTTGTATTTCTTATTTAGGGTCACAACTATATGCCTGCAAAGTTTCAGCACTCTGAGATGTTGTGGAACATGCATACAAAACTTCTATTTTCATGTTAACGGGTAAAAGTTCATGATTAAAAGCAGGTACACAAGGAAAATTAAGTATTTTATTTAGTTTCTCACTTCTTAGCTCTCAACTATCAGTTTACGCATGTAAATTTAACGAAGGACTGATCTTTGCATCGTTAGGGCCATCCTCTACTGTTTTAGTTTCAGGAAAGCACACAAACAAAATTTGGTAACACAGTAGTAGAGGGACCAGTTCTTACCATTAAAGTAATAGTTCACCCAAACATTCTGTCAACAATTACTCATCCTCAAATAGCTCCAATCCTGTATGAATTTCTTTGTTCTGCCAAACACAAAGGAAGATATTTTGAAGAAAGTTTGTAAACAGACTGTTTTGAGGCACAACTGACTTCCATAGTAGGAGAAAATACGATGGAAGTCAGTGGTGACCCAAAACAGCCTGGTTCCAGAATTTTCATTTTTGGTTGAACTAATACTTCACTGTAAATATTTGCTTATTAGCATGCCCATTTTTAACATGTTGGCTGTTTATTACTAATTATAAAGCACATATTCTGCATCCATAATCCTACCCAATACCTACACAACTACACCAGTAACCATTAATTTCCATTAGGAGTTTACTGAGGCAAAATCTAATGGTTTGCTGATAGCGAGATAACATAAGACGTTAACGTTAAAAATTCACTGTTTTTGTTTGTTTTGCTTTTTCATAGTGTTTTTTGTGAATTTTATTGTTTATTGTGATTTTTTATACACATTTTAACAGTTACATAACAAACATTAAACTCATACCCAGAATTTTAACAGTTTTTTTTAATGATCGATTTGTAGTCTTTTATTAATATTCATATTTCATTGTTTTTATTTTATTGACTATTCTTGTTACCGTTACCAGCATGCATGTGCTGTGAAGGCCTCTGTTGAATATAATCAGTGTACTCCATACACTTGATTGCCCTTTATTCCAGTTTTAGTTATTAAAGCAGAATCAATTTGATTGTGGACTTTATTATCTCCAGAGGAAAGTGTATTATGCATTATTATGAATGGTTGGACAATAACGATAACCTTTTTTAAGAATCAGCCAACATTTTTGTCAAGTGTACCGCTGGGCAAATTTAACAGAGTTAGAAACACTTTAACCTTGATAACTTAGCCGGGTCACACTAATGATGTCTAAAGTGCCCATGGGCTCAGCTCCTGATGCTGTTTCCTGAGAAAGCAAATACGTAAGGCCAATGCAATAAAGCAGTTTTGCATTCAATATGATCTCAGTCTTACTCTTAGGAAGGAGTCGAGCGCTCCGTTCTCCATGAACTCTGTGACAATAAGCACCGGGCAACTCCTGGTCAGAACACCCTCCAGGTGGATGACATTGGGATGGTCAAACTGGCCCATGATGCTGGCCTCGCTAAGGAAGTCTCGTCTCTGGCGCTCGGTGTAGCCCGCCTTCAGCGTCTTGATGGCCACGGTCGTTTCCTTTCGGCCAGGCTGCTTGAGTCGGCCTCGACACACCTCCCCGAACTCTCCTGAATAAATGGAACAGAGGAAGAGGAGAGAGGGAGTGGGGTGGGGGGCGTGAGGGAGAGGGAGGATTATTGGTTTGAGCTCAGGATCAAAAAATCATTCGAGGGAAGAAATGATGCACCGCTGAAAACCAAGGAAAGTGCGAACGAGAGAAAAGAGAGGATGGCAGCAGGCTAGGGTTTGAATAGGCAAGGGACGGAGGGAGAGAGAGGGTGAGAGAGGAGTTTAGGGACACGTTTTGAAGAAGGAGGAGACAGGAATTTAAGCGTGGTGGGAGTTTTGGGCCTGGGGTCTGGAAGTTTGAAATGAGGTGGAGGGGAATTGATTCAGATCGTAAAACATGTGGCCAAACACAAGCACAGGGATATATAAATAATAATAATAAAAAAAACACAGGCAAAGGCAGCAAGCAGCATGCATACGGTTAGTTATAGAATAAACCCTCTCTATTAGAAATAAATATTTCCTTTAAGGCAGTGGTTTTCATCTGGTAATTTGCACATTTGTTCTTGTAGGGGTTTTGGTCATAAAGGACAAATAATAATGAATATACAGTAAACAGAATGTAACTAATTATCCAGTTATTGAGCAGCTGTTTGCACTGATAATAATAAAAATGTTTTTTGAGCATCAAATCAGCATATTAGAATGATCCTTCAGAAATGATCTAACACTGAAGGCTGCTGAAAATGTAGGAATTAATTACATTTTAAAATATAATAAAAAAATTAAATCGTAACGACATTTCATCATATCGGTATTTTATTTGGACTAAATAAACATTGCCTTAATGAGTCTTCTTTCAAAGTTTTTTCCAACCCCAAATATATGATGGTGGTGTTTTATTATTGTTTGATGGTAATATTCATAAATGTCTGGTTTTAAAGGCACTTTATTAATTTTGTATGATAAAAAGTTTTAGTACGCTGTCATGTAAAATCTGGTTCTTGCAGTAAAACCAGTTTAAAACCACTGCTCCAAGGCATGCCTGAAAACACAATCAGAGAAGTCCACCAAACTTTAATATTTTATAGGGTTATGTAAAATTAGATATGAGTGGTTACTATATTCTCTATTAATCAGAAAGGCCTGTTTTTAATACTGAGGAATGTGGTTTACCTGCTCCAATGACTTCCTCTATCTTCACACATGAGATGTCGATCTCTCGGGCAAACTCATGAACAGCCTCGTTCGGGTCTTCATATGTAAAAGGGTCAATGTAAACTTTTACACCAGGGGATACTAAAACCAAAGGACACAGTGTTTTTCAGTTCATTCTTTTTGTAATTTGTATTATTACTTTAAATAGGCTAGGTAAACTGTAAAAATTACTGTAAATTACCGTAAAAAATGTTTTTCATTCTACATTTTTAATTGTAAGGTAACTATATTTTACTATCAGAAACGTCATATTTTTCTGCTGTATTCTTGTTAAATACAGATTATATAGATATATTAGATATATTTTAACATGAAATTATATGAAAATACATACTTTTGTAACATCCAAAACAGTAAAATGATCTTCTATTATTTTACCACTGTGTATACTTAATTTAAACAAATTAAGAGTTTAGGTTAGGTTTAGGGTTCGTTTTTAATTGCAACATTTTTCAAATTAAGAAACATTTTAACAGTGTAGAAGTGTAAATTGATCTTTATATTATAGGTTTCCTGCACACAAGTCAATTCAGTGCGTTGGATCATGTGTACCACCCTTTAAGGAGATGACTGACTCGTTTTATAAGCTATATCAGTGCATAATTTTCACAAGCTTTCTCTTGTCACAGCAAGAAATCTGTTTCGGGCAAACAGTGCAGATATACTCACCGTACTGCTGCAGTTTTTCAGTATACTCCAGCTCAGAGCCAGTTCGCTGCCGTCTGTAACCAGATTATACACACACTGAGAGTCTGGCTTAAGACTGGATTTACCCACTACAGGCACAAAAAAGTGTAACTGGGACATTTTGTGAAAGAGAAAATTTGAGTGCTTAGGTATTTCATATGCTCCAATCATCAATTATGTCCCTCATATTGCACGAAAAGCTAGTTTTATCAATCTAAACTTACGCAGGCACTTTCCAAATGCCTGCGATTTCTTGCCATTTTGCCTAATTGCATTACGGTACATGCAGGATTCAAAGGCCGGGTCACCACAACAAGCAGCCCGAAAGATCAACCCTGTCAAGACTGTCTAGTCGTCGCTTCAAACCAGAACCGCTCCATTACATGGTTCAGATGAGCCAGAATGTAGGAAGCACTCCTAAAGCAGTAAGTTAATTAACACCAAATCATAGGTTGAGTCTTAATCGAGGAACAAATAACCAGGCCCAAGAACATACATGCTTATCTGTCCTGGGTTCATGCCTGTATCACGCATCTGAAGACAGCGAACAGTGTATTTAAATCCCGGCCTTCTCATTAAGATCTCTTTGTTTCACTAACTCTGCATAAGTAGCATGTTTGAAAGGAAACGGGGGTAAAGGGGCCTATTGGAATTCACCATCTGTGGGATTCCTTTTGTCTCTTGACCTGTGCTAACAATGACGCCTGCTGCTAATTAGCATCTCATCTCCAATTTAAATGTCAGAAGGAAAAGAATGACGCTTCAGCGCACACACACACACACACACACACAAAGAACACATTAGGATACTAGCGCAGGGGGCATGAATGAGAGAGAAGAAAGAGCTTGAAGCGGAGAGGAGGAGACGCTTTGGCACAACAAGGCGGTCACAGTCAAGAAGAATGTGTCAAATAGACACAGTGGCAGTCTGCCGTCTCTGGAGTGATTGGCAACATCCCAGTCTTCGCTCGGATCTGGGCGAAGTGGCCTCAAATGAGCATCTCGTGAGAGTCTCATAAATATCCCAAGTCAGACGCACTTTGAAGTCTGTTTTTCAGTCCCTATCTGATCTCATTTTGCTGGGCTATTGAGTTTGTTTGACACCGAGTACTGAGGCATTCAAACGATAAACAATACAAATAGCTCTTTGCTAAATCAACATCGAATCTAAATGGACCCTGTTTACTTTCTTGCTACAAGTTCCTGGTTTAAAGACATGGTCACAAATGTCGGGGAAATTTTTCAAGCTAAAAAGGCCATTGCCTGTTGTCAGCATTGTAGCAATCTATGCTCATTTTCAAATCAAGCAGCGTTTGGTTGGTAAGGGTGCACCTGCCTTATTTAGTTCGGTTGAATCGCACTAGAGTTGTGGTGCGGTTCGTTTGGGCAGGCTCCGAACTCGAACAGACCCAACTGCCAAAAAGTACTGCGCCTTTTTGGACTAATCCAGCTGCCGTAGTCAGCTGCGCTGTGCATTATGGGATGAGGAGACGT
>JAUMHR010000029.1:743636-767204 GCA_032361145.1 Enteromius fasciolatus
CATGGCAATGAACACCAATTGAAGCCGAGTTTCTTTCATGGTACCTAAAACCCAGGATTGGTGCAAACTAATCCTAATCTTACCTGGCTAGCCTGCTAATCCGGCTTCATGGTACAGGCCCCAGGTCACTGAATACATCTCATCTATCGCTAATGCACTATAGCAAAACACAACAGACTTGTTCGAGATGCATTGGCATTGTGCAGATCGCTCAATTGGCCAATGCACTGTGAGAGCAATCAAAAAGCATAAAGAACCATCCTCTTCCCAGTTGCTCTTGCAACATCCCAATAACACACACACACACCGACTGTTCCATGTAGTGTCGATGTACAGTAGTATTTTTGGAAGGAGCTGTAGTGGATGTTTCTGTCTTGGAAAGAGAAGGGTAAAGTGTACGTGGTCCAAAAAAAATGGCAGTTGCAGTGATCCATTGGACATGCATCTAGTTTTTGAACCTCGAAATCAATGCATCAATACCGTTAGGTGTTTCGTACAATTCAAAATAGTGACTTATTTTGCAAAGCTATTGTATATTAAATTATATTTTACTATAGTTTACTATAAAGCTTATCAGTAAATTCAAAAGTACAATTTAGCCCAACCCAGTCTCACAGCAATTCGTACATATTTTACGAGGTGGCTAATTTGTACAAATTCATAAGATTTTTGCTAAATAGTACGTATTTTACGAGTTGCCAATTCGTATGAATGGCCTACACCTAACCCCGCCCCTAAACCTACCCGTCGCAGGGGTTTAGACAAATCGTACGAGTGAGGTTGTATGAATTTGTACGAATTAGCACTATTTTGCCACCTCTGCTAATTGCTCATGAGATTGTGTTGATTTAACCATATTTCATATTCTCAAAATATGAAAGAAGATTTACAACAGTTTGCACTTAAGTATATTCTTAAATATATTTTTCTAAAGTGTACTGGTCATATCTTGCCTCCATAAAGTGTCTGTGGTAGTCAAACTCACCGGACAATTCCATATTTTAATTTATCTAGATTAAAGGAAAGAAAGATTTTATTTAATACAGTGCTACATTTTCTTGTTTTTCATTACTTTATTTAAAAAAAATTAACTTTTCATTACTTTATATACTATATATATTATTATACACATTCATATACAAACAGTGTCTGGCATTGTAGAACAATCCAATAATTTCTAGATTTATTGTCACAACTTCCAAAAGCAAATGAAGTCACCAGAGCAACAGGCAAACTTGGAATATGAACAAGCTTACATTCAGCAGATAGAAATACCTATTGCCATTACAATGATTTTTTTCAGAAGAAAAAACACCAGTGTGTAAGTTGTGGCATTACTTTGCTCTGGCATTACATCCCTCTAGTCATAATATAAATTCTATATTTTTAGAGAACAGAAATTTTTTTGTAATAAATTCTAACTGCGATCTAATGTGGATCTTGATATATTATATAAGTAACCTTTTAGAAGACTTTTTCGAGGAGGGTATGCAACTTATGTGCATGGGGCATGAATAAAAAGAAGTAACGCAGCTAGTAGTAGCTTAGCATGTTGTCAGAAAGTAATAAATAAAGTACAAATATTACCTTTAAAAGGAGTAACTATAGTAATAAGTAATAGTTTTACATTTTTTAAAAAGCTAGTCCAACACTGTATATAAAAGATATTATTTGACATGATTAGTAAATTTAATTATTTTAAATTGTTCTATATTAAGTAATTTAGCATACATACCAGTGAGACGCAATTCGTCTGGTAGGTAGGAACTGATAAACTAGAAATGTTTTGCACACACTAGAAATGCACACAATGAGTTCTTTAGGAACACCTGATGTCTGTGGTTTACCAGGGCATGGGTCTGACCTACTTTCATGTTTGTTTACCAGTCTGGAAATATTCTGTAATCTGATTGTCATTCTGTTGAACTTATAGAAGTAAATAAAATGCCATAAACAATTGCAGGCATAGTTTACCTTGATTTTTTTTTTTTTTTTTTTTTTTTTTAATGATTACACTGTAAAAAAAAAAACAAATCTGTCAAATTTACGGTAAAAAAACAGCAGATGTGGTTGCTAGAATAAAACCATTAAAAATACGGTAACAATATTTTTTGTTTTACAGTTTTGTTAAATTTACAGTTAAATACCTTAATTTCTAATAATTAGCCGTAATAACTGATAAAATGTTAATACACCTATTAAAGTAGTGAAATATTTTTTGTACCTTTGAAATGCACTGATAACTACCAAATGCAGGTGGTGATGAGTTACATGATGAACCAAGGCCCAACACAAATAACTTTTAAATAGTAACATATATAGACCATTTTTTACAGTGTAGTTTGCAATCGATTTTAAACAATCTGGCAATGACTTCCAAAATTGCACACCTTTTACTAAGAGAACAGTCTGAGCAAATAAAGTTTTACAATATATAATTTTACAATTTCCACTAGAAGCCGCTCTGGTGGATCTACTCTCCTGCAGTCTCACAAAAATATACATCAGGACAAAGAGTCAAGACTATTTAACATTTAATCACAAACTACACAGTGAAAAAAGACAAAGTGAGTAAAGCTCAAAATCTTGTATTTAGTTAGGATTTGACAAGGATTGGACCAAATAGCTAATCCATATACCATATATTATAACATCAAGTTTGAGGAGTCATCGGATACAAAATTAATTTTGTTATTTGAACATAAAAGTGTGTGTACACATCTACCCTGTAATGCTAAAAACATACATGCATCTATGTTCACACAAATCATATGTGATCTACTTTATACAGAAGAAGTGGGTATAAGGGTTTTATGAATCTTTGTAAATCTCCTATCCTAATAATGTGCTAGTTAACCAGTTTTGTGGCTGATGATGAAAAATGTAATTTTACACTTGAAGATTTTTAACCAAAGTATGTTATAGACTTTTCATAAAGAGAAAGAATAAAAGAATCAAATCAACTTAATTTGGGCACTGGATGACCCCTTTAAAAACAGAAAAGAATGATCATATGGTATACAATTTCATGTTATTCTAAAGCTGGTCAGATTTTGCTTTTAACTTTTTTAATATGGCTCAGTTTACCCCAGGAATGTTTGTTCAGATTACCCCATTCCTACCAATCTATCATGGTAACAGTATAGCCTCATATTATAAGTTCAGTCGTGTGTAGTTATCAGTTATTCCATGGGCCTCTCTCCAACACAGTGTGAGTCATAGCTAATAGTAATAGCTATAACATAAATAATGATTATTATACATCTACAAAGAGGGAAAACACACAACAAGCAAAACAATCAAAAGAAGTATAAAAAGGCATAAAAATATATTACAAAATAAATATTTTGAGATAGAGAGGCAAAGAGTTTCAGACTTTCTGTTTAGTTGTTATTAAGTACTTAAAGCTCTGAAGCAATTTTCATAAACGTACAAAGAAATATATTAAATGAGTGCTTACATTTTTTTTTCCATTACCAGTGTCTTGTGATTTCAACATTGTCGAGAGGGGGCGACCGTCTAAAACAACATTTTATTTATTTCTAGAAGACTGATATGATTTGATCTCATATAAGATGTGAAATGTACATTATTTAATGAAATATATCATAATAAGCACTTTGAAAGCCAACGTCTGAAATATGAATAAAGTACATGACACGCAAATCGTAAAGGTTCTTAACGTTAGATACGTTATTAATAAATATAACAATCCATATATTATAGATAAATATATAGATAAATAGAGAGAGAGAGATAAAAAATAATAATTATTATGGTGTCTAATGTAGTAATAACAGTATTGACAAGAAACAATCAGTACGTTTTAGGACTTTTATTCTATTTCCGCGGTAGTGTGTCGACCGGAAGTGGGATCAGGATCGAAGCGGCTGCAGTCGGTTTTCTTTATCACTCTCGCGCGGACGGCCATCTTCCTTCAGCTCGAGAAGATAGTTCCTGCAGTCATGGCCGACTACTCTAACGTGGCTCCACCGTCCTCTAACGCCGGTGGAGGGATGAACGATGCTTTTAAAGACGCCCTTCAGAGAGCCAGACAAGTGAGTACTTTGAAAGCGTCCAAAAGTAATCCGTATCTTCAGTTTTACCTTCAAAATAACCGTGAAACGTAATCAGCTCGTTAGCTAACATGCTAACTTTAGGCCTTGATGCGTTGCAACAAAGAGGTTTCGGTTTTGTGCATTTTTTAATTTATTTTATTTATATTTTTACGGTTTTATTTTATTGCTTAACTTAAGCAGAATGCGTTTTGTAAATAATACGTATGTTTCGCTCAAGTTCCAATAAGTTAAAGAGCAAATTAGTAGTTTAAACTACGCGTTAATTAGACATTTACGTGAACTGTAATTTACTTAAGGTTATAGAAAACATTTACTTATACATTGGAATTACGTTTCTAGACGTTGGTTGATATTGATATTTATGTTTCTGTTGGTGTTTTTTTTTCATCCAAATTTATAAATTGCTTAGCTGCGTGTAACTTCCTACATTTTTGCGGCTAATAAGACTGACTAGTTTTTGTTCAGGAAAACAGCAGAGACTCTGTGCTGGCCGCACACTGTTGTAGTGTTGTAGTAATCATATACCGTTATTTTAAAAACCTATTTTTTAATCTTATTAAAACTGGGTATGTTTTCACCATGCATTTCACTGTATTGTTTTAGATCGCTGCAAAAATAGGAGGTGATGGTGTACCCCCCTCTCCAGTATCCAGTAACGAGTTTAGTTATGGAGGACAGAAGAGGCCACTTGAAGATGGAGGTAAGCTTCTATGTGGCTTTGTTGTATATAACGATCCACATAAACCACATTATGTACTTGTTTAATCCTTAGTCTTAACTTGTTTTTTTTGCAAGTGCCATATTTTAGTAAAAAATGTAATGCTACTAAACAATATTAATTTCTTCACAATATGAACTTTATTTCTGTATAAAAATATATTATTTTTATATTATACATTTTATTTTACCAGTGGGCTAAAAGGTTTAGTCAGACTGTTATGTAGTACTTTCTGTAGTTATTGGTACTGCTAGATGTTTTAAATGCATTGTTTGGGTTTTTACTGTTTTGGTATTTTTATTTAAAAAAATTCTGTCTTTTCAGATCAACCAGAAACCAAGAAGGTTCCACCAAGTGATCGTAAGTATTGCTATTTTCTACTGGGAGAAACTTATTAGCTATTAAATATGTTATGCATTTGATAATTTCTAACATGTCTGTTGCTCATAAATTCATGCTTTTATTTGCACCAGCTTTCTCCTCTGTAATGGGAGGCATGGGTGGCCCATCAAGGTAACTATTTTTTATTTTTTTTTTTTTTTAAGTATTTAATGCTAATTTTTTTAAAGATGTTTTTTGCGGGTTTTTTTTCTTTTTTCTAATGTTATCACTTGTTTGTGCAGGTCTTTATCAGAGGATTTCAAGGTTCCAGATGGCATGGTTGGCTTCAGTAAGTTGATTCATGAATTCAGAAAAACAAATATCCATTGCAACTTGATTTGGAGGACTTGCATTGAAATTTCAAAATGCAATTTTAATTAAACCCTTTTTTTCAGTTATTGGAAGAGGAGGAGAACAGATTTCAAGAATACAGCAGGACTCTGGTTGCAAAATACAGATTGCTCCTGGTGAGTCAGAAAGTGAGTCTGTGTTTTGACTCTGTATCTCAGTCTTTCTGGAGAGAAAGAAATGATAATGCTTATTCTGCACTCTACCTAACAGACAGTGGTGGCATGCCTGAGAGGTCCGTGACATTAACAGGCTCACCTGATTCAATCCAGTGAGTATCTCCACACATTCAGAATTATAATAATTATTATTATTATTATTTTTTTTGAGATTTAGGTGAATTAAAAATATATATTTTCTGTAATAGGGCTGCAAAGAGGTTGCTCTCAGAGATTGTAGAGAAAGGTAGACCTTCTCCAGCATTCCACCACAATGATGGACCAGGAATGTCTGTTCAGGAGATGATGATCCCTTCCTCCAAAGCTGGTCTGGTCATTGGGAAGGGAGGAGAAACAATCAAACAGTTACAGGTAAGTTGCCCAAATGTGGTTAAACCATTTTTTTTTGTCTTGAAGTCAGTATTTTATTTTATATTTTTAAATGTACATACTTTTTGTTTGTTTTTTAACAGACATTTACTTACTAATTTAATTGTTGAACATTGTGTAATAGGAACGTGCGGGGGTCAAAATGGTCATGATTCAAGATGGACCCCAAAACACAGGGGCTGATAAACCACTCAGAATCTCTGGTGATCCTTTTAAAGTTCAGGCGAGTATACATTTAAACTTTTACAGTTCTACATTGAGTCCTTGCAAATTGTGGACTGTATATCTAAATATTTTTTAAATTGCTTGGTCTGTACAGCAAGCTAAAGACATGGTGATGGATCTGATCAGAGATCAGGGTTTCCGGGAACAGCGAGGAGAGTATGGTTCTAGAGTAGGCAGTGGAGACAGTCTGGATGTAAGTACTGCTTAATGATTTTTTTTTTTACTTTTGTGAGTTACGTTGAAATGGCATTTTGAAAGACTTGGGTTTTTTTTTTTCTTTGCTTTTGCTTTAGGTCCCTGTGCCAAGGTTTGCAGTGGGAATTGTGATTGGCAGGAATGGGGAAATGATCAAGAAGATTCAGAATGACACTGGTGTGAGGATTCAGTTCAAACCAGGTGCATAAGAATATACAAATCTGAATAGTTTAATGGTCTTTGATGTAGGGGAAAAAAGCCTTGCATACTTTTTTTTTTTTTTTTTTTTTTTTTAAATGAAAATAGACACGGAAGTTGGCATGGCGTTAAAACACCCACCCTTGATACATATACTTGTTTTGCTTCAGATGATGGCTCCACACCAGAGAGGATCGCTCAGATTATGGGGCCTCCAGACAGGGCACAACACGCAGCAGATATCATATCTGACCTGCTGAGGAGTGTGCAGGCTGGGGGCCCCCCTGGTCACGGGGGCAGAGGAAGGGGCCGTGGACAGGGGAACTGGAACATGGGCCCTCCTGGAGGCCTACAGGAATTTACTTTCACTGTGCCTACCATGAAGACCGGCCTCATTATTGGCAAAGGTTAGTTGTTGCTTTCCCTTTAAAGCGATGCGCAATTTTTAAGATAGAGAATTAAATGTATTTTTTTTTTTTCTTCCTCTAGGGGGTGAAACCATTAAGAACATCAGCCAGCAGTCAGGAGCCAGGATAGAGTTACAAAGAAACCCTCCACCTAACTCAGACCCTAATTTAAAGATCTTCACAGTCCGTGGATCACCCCAACAGATTGATTATGCCAGACAGCTGGTTGAGGAGAAGATTGGAGTGAGTATTGTGATTCCTATTAGGCCCAACAAAAAATAATTTCTTTATTGCTTATTGTCTGGTTTATTCTTAAACAAACAAAAAATGTTTTTCATAGGGTCCAGTTAGCCCTATGGGTGGTCCTCATGGTCCTCCTGGGCCCCATGGAGGTCCTTCTCACGGCCCTCCCGGTCCACCAGGACCACCTGCTCCCATGGGCCCATACAACCCTGGGCCCTATGGCCAGGGCCCTCCTGGACCACAGTAAGGCCTTTTTTCCTTCTCAATGTTTGATGCATTCATCAGCGTTTTCACTAGGTCTTGAGGTGAACTTTGTGTATTTTATTCTTTATCCTCAGTGGTCCCCCAGCACCATACCAGCCTCAAGGCTGGGGCAACGGATACCCTCATTGGCAGCAAGGACAGCAAGATCCCAGTAAGTGCTTGTCACTTAGCAGTGATAACTAGGTTTAATTCAGAATGATATTGATTCTACACAATGCCCTCCACAGTAAATAGTTAAATAAATGCAGCTTCAGTTGCCTGTTGGAGGAAAAACAAAATGCGCTTAGCTGTTGCTTTTTCAGCAGATAAAGCAGCGGCTGATGCAAATGCGGCTGCATGGGCAGCCTATTATTCTCAGTACCAGCAGCAGCCTCAGGGCCCCATGACACCAACATCAGCAGCCCCTGGCACATCCCAAACCAATGGACAAGGTACTTCTTTTTAGATGTATATAAACCTGCACTCCACAAAACTGTCACCCTCCCTTCACTCTAGATTTACTATTGTCTGTTGTACAGTAGTACTTCGTAGCCTTTCAGCGTAGCCATCACTGCACAGTACAATGTTGCTTTTCCAGTGGTCTTTATACATAGTTCTGGGATGGCCTTTTTCGACTAGCACACATGGACAGGGCCTTTTCTGAGACACTCGACCTGTTTGTGCAAAGTGCGCCACCTAGTCAGGTGGAGGACTTTCTGCAGCCTTTAAAAGAATGGTTCTCAATTTCTCAAATTGTACCATTTTTAACAGGTGACCCGCAAGCTCCAGGTCAAAGTGGACAGGCAGATTACACCAAGGCCTGGGAGGAATATTACAAGAAATTGGGTATAAATATTTTGCCAAATGTAGCTTCAGGTTATTTTCTTTGAGAGATCAGGTTATATAGCAGCAGGGCTTGAATAGTTTTACTTTTGGAGTTTAGCCAGGCAAATTAGTGGTGTGGGAGTTTTGCCCTTGGTGCTTGTCCACAGAAATATTGGTCTCAAACCCTGCTGTTCAGAATGAGGAGCTGTAGTGTCTCGGATAGAGTAGGTTTAACACACCGAACAACCATGAATAAGATTGTACTGCTCAGTTTGGTATATGTATGTAATGGATAATTATGTACACCTTTTCAAATTTGTGTCCGTTTCAATGCCAGTTGTACTCGTAAATATTAAGTTTAAAATTGTTGACATTTTAATGCTAAGTAACTGTTGTTAATCTGTTGTTGTTTTGTTTTTTTTATTAATTTGGTGGTAGACTTGCAAGTAGTATAGTTGCATGTTTTTACCAGATCGTTGTCAGTAATGTTACATTCAGTGTACCTGTTCTAATGTTTAATCTCATCTCTTCAGGGCAAGGACAGCCTCAGCAGGACTACACAAAGGCATGGGAAGAGTACTATAAGAAACAAGGTGAGAGATCAGTCATGAAGTTGCTTTGATTTCTGAGTTCTGGGCAGCCTCAGCTCTTTACAGTCCTCTGCAGTAGAGCTGCTGTTGTCTCGGCTGCCCTAGAGTAAAGTAGTGGGTTTCTGTCCCGCCACTCGGAGGCAGCGTGGCCGGGGTCGTTCCCCTTCTTACAAACATTGCCATGGAGTAATTTATCCTCAAACCAATCTTGTACTAAGGGTTGATTTATCAACAGGGCCAGACCATCTTTAATGCTTTGGGTTTTATTTTGTTTCAGGTCAAGCTGCACCTCAGGCGGCTGCAGCAGCGGCAGCATCTCAGCCAGGAGGTCAGCCAGATTACAGTGCAGCGTGGGCAGAATACTACCGCCAGCAGGCAGCGTACTATGGCCAAGGCGCCCCTCAGGCGATGGGAGCTGCACCCCAGGCTCAGCAGGTACACTCCCATTAAAACACTCTGCTTTTTGCCTTTTGTGCTGCATGTGTACAGTTTTTGCTCCCTTTTCTTTTTTCTTTTTTTTCTTAACATTTTACTTCAACAGCTTCAGCAGGTTTCCAGAAGAGTCATCGATACAACACATAACCAAACTCTTTCCTCCTCAAACAGGCTTTTTATATATTCTTTTTTTTTTCTTTTTTTTTTATGGGAAGGTGTTGGATAAATGTTTCTGCTCTTAACATGTTGTGTATTTCTTATGTATTTCTTCTGCACAGGGCCAGTAATGTGAAGTGGACATAGAGTAAATGCTACATTGTCAGAAAAAACCTTTGTTAAATGTTTGGATGCAGACGCCATGATGAAGATCTTTATTTCATTGGTTTAAGTGTTTAAGCTAGATCGCAGACCAGCTCCAAAGTCAAGTATATATATATATCTATCTAATTTTTTCCTTTTTGTTTTGCCACTCTTGTAAATGAACGGTTTGTTTTTAATCGGGTGATTTTGGTCATTCCAGCTCCTGTATCTCCTGTATCTCATGTAGTTCTGAGACTAAACTATAGTCATTTTCCATGTAAATCATCTCAGTTTTAATATGATATGCCTGTTGTGTTTTGCAATAAAACAATGAAACCTCCTGTGTTGGTAAGTGGGGTGCAAAAGTGGGGAATGTTTTGTACAAATGATTTCCTGTTTGGGGGGTGGGGGGTAATGCAGATTTCCGAAACAAAAATTTTGCTCTTCTGGTTTTTTTTTTTTTTTTCCTTTTTTTTCTGTCTATTACCCTTGGTTTTTAGTTGAATTCCTGGTCTATTTTAAAGCCAAAAGTAAGAGATGGTTTGACATTGCTTGTTTGAAACATGGACAGCTCTGTTTTTATGCTGCATTTTTTTTTTACTGGTCATTGCTGTGGGTGTAGGTGTAGGCAGGTTATCTAAGGCAAGGTGGCTTGGTGTTGGCAAGGTATGTGACTCATGCAATAACTCTTCAGTGCTGTAGTGTTGCTCATTCTTGTACTGCATTTTACCTGGTCTGTTGAGGTAGTGTGCACTGTTAATGAGAGACATTTCCTCCCTCACAGGCAAGATTAGGAAGGCGGTAAGCAAGTATGCTAACATAAACATAAACTGTTCCTTTCTATATTGTGACTGCGATTATGTTGCAAGTATTTTAGTTTGTTCTCCAAGTTTGCTGCTTTCTTACAGGGCAGGTCAAGTGTTCTGATCAACAGTTATGTCTTGCAAAATTACTTGTCCCCATCCTATATTTGTCTAAAATCCACATTGTGTATATATTTCTATCAATATTGCTGCCATTTTTAAAAAACGTTTTGATACAATTAAAAAAAAAGCTCGAATGCGAACATGGACTTTTTTTTTTGTCTGCCCATTGTCTGTTAGCATTCCTCCAATATAGGCCTATAGGTTTTTGGAGACTCTGGCCTCCTACACCAGTGAAATGAGCTCTCCGCTGTAAGTACAAAATGTACATGATTTCGCGGCCCAATTTGTTTTTTGCTGTCAATGCATTGTCTTTGACTGAATGAAACCAAAATGTATATAAATTTCTAAATGTTGCCCTTTTTTGGGTAAGTATGTCAGGGCTGTAATTTTGATTTGACATGTTCAAGATAACAATGACCTGACCCTTTTTCACATTGGACTGTTATTTAATTTTTTTTGCCATAACAGCATTGTGTGATATTTACAAGTTGAGACATTGCCATGTTGACACTGCTTTAGTCATTTAGGACTTGTCTCTCAGACTTCTCATATGAAACTGTGAACTGTACCACTGTGTGCAAGTCAGTCCGTCAGTAGAAACATTTTCCATCTGCGAATGTGTGGTTTAACATTGACTAGACATGTAAATTGTCTCTTTGTGATTTGACAAGTGTTTTATATACTGCATAGCCCATAAAGTCCGTCAGTAAATGGCCTCTTTCAAATGTTAATTAGTATTAATGTCCTATTTCTAAATCTCTGCCTGACCTGTTTGTGATTTAAGGTCATTGAGGCTGTCGATTTGATGCAAGTTTATTTATTTTTTTATTTCGACTGTTCATTTAGTGAGCAGTGCAATGTCTAATCTTGCAGTGTCATCCCTGACCTTGCACCTTAGGTTCTGCAGCAATAACACAGGTAAGAGTATCCTAAGAAATCAAAACGATTGAACCTGTGATCTAGTGAAATGCTTTTCACCTTTGAAACTGAGGTCAATTTGTGCCGCTGTTTAAATGAAGGATGTCTCTCGTAGTAGATTGACAAACATTAGAATTAAGATCTCTAGGAAGTATGTTTTTTTTTGTCCATATGAATTGCATGGCCTTGACCTGTAGTTCACAAATGTTTTCCTCTGTTGAAATCTAACTAGAATTACGCTGTTTTGTTCTTATTTGTTCTAATTGAAACAAATGTGATTTTTGATTTGCTGGTAAGTCTGTTTAGTGTGGTTCTGTTCTGCTCTTACACAATGCATGCAGATGCGAAATGACTCCGAGTTAGCTCTATGAATGCACTCACTGATAACTGACGTATACTGTATGTATGCTCATGTTTCATTGGTTTGCAAGCTTTCTTGATGCCCCTCTGTAGTGCTAATGTTTGTCCCACATTGCTGCCTTCATTCTCACTCACAGTGTTGAAGATGCTGCAGGCGTAGTTCGTAGAATCAGGTCCTGAGCTAGTTTGTCCGTAAGGAGGAATCCTTTGAGTCTGTCCTTCCGCTGAACATAGACTGTTCAAGGGCTCCAATTATAAGGTAAAAAATATTACGAGGAATCTGTCATTGCAAAGTCAATGTTACTGTTAGTTTAGGGTGATGCCAGTTAGTTTTGATTATAGAAATGTAGTTCTATGCCTCTGTATTATTGGTTGACTAATGGTTCTATGAAATGTTTTGAGTACATTCTTTGCCTTTTTTTGATAAGTGTAGGGATTTTATGTACATCAATGCTGTACAGGTGGACCATGACCAGGAACTTTTTTTTTTCTTAAGTAGGCATTTGCCAGGCTGGTTTTTGTTTGTTAAACAGTTTCTTTAAACCCTAGTCTACATCCATTGCTGCATATCGTTTTGTATGCATGCAAGATGTTTCCTTTTTGAGCAAATTGTTCACAACAGAATTCGTGGGGGTCTAAAAACGAAGAGAAAATCGGAGGCAATCTGAGAAATTTGGAGCATGCCTTTGAGGTAAAACTATCATGAACTGTTAAGTTGTTGAATGTACATCTGATATCTTGCTGAGAATTGTTGGTCTGAAATGTTAAGGATTGTTGCCGTTGTCATCAATAAAATTGTAATCATTAGAACTGGCTTTGAGGTTTTTATTTTTCATTCAGTGATTTCAGTGTTCATTTAATACTGGCTTGTAACATGTTACGAACAAAATACAGCCTCGACGCCACATCTTACAGGATACATGTTTGAACTATCACATGTACAGCTTGAAAATAATTGAATGACTTAAATTCATAACAGCCAGCTGTTCCACATAATTAACACGGCATCATTGAGTAGTCTAAACTGAATTCATAGCCAGTGGTGAACATTTAATTCCTGTAAAAATGAGAATCTTAAGTGAGCTGCATATGACTTAATATCTTATGAATAACATCCTTTTTGCCAACTATAAAAATACAACATCTCAAAACACTTGTGCAAATCAATCTTTAAAAACAAAAACTACTGGAAGGCATAAATACGTTTGTCCCTTTTTACCCGCTTCATTTTAATCACTACACAAACTGTGCTGCATTAACATGCCACTAATAATGACTTGGAAGACAAGAGTCGTGATGTGCGGTCAACTTAGCAGCTGTAGGCAGTGAGTAAAACATCCATGAAAATATGAAGGATGAGACAGACAGCTGTAGCTCACTGAACCTGAGCTTCCAGCAACGCACTTGGTAGCAGATGCAAAGGTGTGCCACTACAGCCGTTTAGGTGACGGATCATATCAGTGTCTAGATAGGCAAGAAGCAGTTCAGTACGTCTGTGAAGCAGGTGCAAGATGTCCTCAGCCAGAGTGTCCAGACTAAAGTAACGCACTTTATCCAGATCAAAAATGTCCTTCATGAAGAACAGCACCTGTTCCTGTGGACAAAAGATAAACAATTTGTTCTTTAATGTCTTACCTTGGGAGTATAACATATCCAACAGACCCCATCAGTATTAAGTCTGGCAAAGACCTATTCTACTCTACTCTTGGATCTTCAAATCCAGCAATGGAGGGCCACTACCCTGCAAAACTGAATCTCTAATCAAAGACACCCGAGCAAGCTAATCCAGGTCTAGAAAATTAGTTAGGTAAGTTTGATCAGAGTTTGGTGTGGGACCTTCCAGCACTAGATTAGAAGAACTGTACCCTACTTAAAGAGCTAATAGAATCTTTTATCGAGGGGTTTCCAATCATGCCCCCTTTTCTCACTTTGGAATGAGAACAATTATGGGCACCATGTTTAAGGGACATTCCAAACCAAAGCGCTCAAAACTTTTCAGGGTTACTAGCAACTTCTAGTCAGGCAGGAAGGTGGACTGAACATTTAACTTTCATCCAGATACACACAGGACACTCACTAGCCACATTTCCAGTCGGACCAAATGAAAAACCTTGGGCCAAAGCGGGACAGCTGGGGCTAGAGGTGTGGTTATGAACAAAGGCGGAGTTTCTCCGCGCCATCGCTGCAGATCATTTCAAAAGGTTAACGGATGACACCGGCATCAAAGACTTAAAATAAACTTTAGCTAAAAACTCAGACAGCAACAAGTGTTTGAAATAACTTTGTCGATTATGATGCCCATGCATCAATAGGTAGGTTATTCATAGAAGACTATAGCCTACATGCAATCCATAACATTACCATAGTACACATGATGGTATTAAATACGATTGCTTGAAGAAATCAGACGTAAATTTCTTATTCTGTCACAATGGTGTATTTATTTAATTTCGTAGCCTATTTTATCTGTCATAACTAAATCGTCTTGAGACTTTTTAGCTCTGCATACGTGACGTCATATAAATATCAATGGTTTTTGTGGGGGAGCTCCATTTCTGAGAGAAAGAAAAAAAAAAAGAGACTAGAATTGATCACTCTTTTTAAATGCAATGTATGTGACTACAAATAAACAGAAGACTCGACTAAAGTAGGCTTGTGTCCTCTTTTGTGAAACAACAGTTTATACCGCTTTATTTTTGTTTGAAATATGTTCAGTCCTGATAAAGTAATTATTTACAATCATTATCACTTGTTATTGTAGAACATAGATGCTTTTGGGTATAAAAATAAAACAAAAAGACATTCAAACAAACGGCGGCATTTATCGGCGGCGTTTGTTTCAACTTCTCTTTATTGGTGAAATGCTAGGGTTGCGTGGCGTTGTTCCAGGGAGGCATGTAAAGGGCGGGTTTTAGCGTAGCTACTGGCCCTATGGTGGAAACAAGTCATGATTTTGGGCTTGGTGCTAAAGGTCCGAGTCTATTAGCCCGGCCCGGCCAATTTAAAGCACTGGCCCGACAGTGGAAAAGCAGCTACTGTGGACCAGAGGGCCCAAATCTTCCTGAACAGTTTAGCTCCAGCCGGCTACAACACACTTGCCTGAAAGTTTCCATTAAGACTGAAGATCTTGATTAGTTGGTTCATGAGCTAAACTCTGCAGTGGCCCTCCATGAACAGGGTTGGATACCCCTGGATCAAGTGTATCCAACCCTATAAAGTTTAGCTTAAACCCTAATTATACACAACAGAAGTAGTTACTCAGGTTTTTCAGGATTATCCAAAACTTCCGGCAGGTGTGTTGGATTGGCTTAGAGCTAAACTCTACAGGAAAGTGGTTACCCAGAATCAGGATTGGACTTCCTGGAAAAACTTGTTCAGTTGCACAAAATGTCAAGGACAAACACTAGGCCTCGTAGGATCTTTAACCCAACACAAACCTCAACAGTTGGACAGTTAATGACTTAATGCCGATACACTTGGCAAATTCATTAAGTTCGGCTTAGAATCCAAACAAAACTGGAAATGGTGATTTTCACCAGTCCTTCCCAATTTATCCTGCAGAAGTAAGTTTGTAGCCTTCGGACTGTCAGTTTTGTCATAAGTCCTAAAGCTTTTAAATGTGGTGACAGCTCGGTGTAGTAGTTCATCGGTTCAGACTGTTCGGTCTCTTCCACTTTACAAGTCACAG
This sequence comes from Enteromius fasciolatus, assembly GCA_032361145.1. Taxonomy (NCBI): domain Eukaryota; kingdom Metazoa; phylum Chordata; class Actinopteri; order Cypriniformes; family Cyprinidae; genus Enteromius; species Enteromius fasciolatus. The sequence continues at coordinate 759,264 of JAUMHR010000029.1, forward strand.
CAAATATGCATGTGACAGCCAATGTATGTAGGCAGTGCATCTGAGACTGACATGCTTTAAGAGAGTTCATCAAATTGCAGCTTACCTTGAAGAAGCAGCAGAAATCGTGCAGGGAACTTTTAGGGCCTAGAAACCCCCAGGCCAAGACAGGACTTATGTGTTCACACACTGCATAGAAATGTGCAATAAAGCCATCTTGAACCTGTGCACACAAAATGAAATATTAACAAAAATATTTTCTTTCATTTAAACCTTTCAAGTCTTGTACAACAATCAAAACCATTTTCTGCGATACCTTCATATGCTGCCTCTTCTGCTTCAGAACAGACCAACAACTTGATGCAACAGCCTACAATGATAAAATACAGCCTTCATAAATAATGTGTAACTGAATTGTAATTTTGCTAGAAGTTCTGTACGCACCGTCTCTTTGAAGGAGTTGTTGAGCCAACGATTGTTGACCACATTTTGAATAGAGATAGGTGGATTCTCAAGATCCTCAAACGAGTCCATAAGGATGAAGTCAAGAACGATGTCATAAAAGTTCAGATGTTTAACCTAAAGAGTAAAAAAGGGTAAACCTTAAACAAAACTAGCAGTTCAAAATTTGAAAACCATTTTTATTCAGGACAGGTCTTGTATCTGTGGATGACATGGCCCACCCCTCTTGCAGAAAGCTCCATTTCTGTGTTCTCCCAATGCTTCGTTTGCTCCAGAAAGCAGATCATTTCTTCAAACACCTCCTCAAATCTCTTTGGGCTCTGCAAACCACACAACAGATCAGTTGGGATGGGGACATGTGTGACCACATAAAATAAAGGGCAGACACTCACCTTCCTTGCTTTAACAATTATTGAAGATAATATCCTCTTTCCTGTCTCAGCCAGAAATGCTCTAGTTGCTCTTTCACATAAGATGACCTGAATTAAAATACAACATGGAGTTTAAAAGTTTTCCCACACAGGCCCCATTCCAATTGACACACATGTGATTTCGATAGCCATTTTCTCCTGAAATTAGACTTGTCCATGATTGGACTACTTTTGAGTACCAATTGGGCTGGTTTTGTTATGCAGACCTGGCAACCCTAAGGAGGACTTATGGAGCCATTTAGGACAGGACCACACACTTAATCTGCCCAACCTAGACCATTATTATGAACTGTCAATTTAACTTGGCAACTTAAAAACAAATGCAATAACCCCCCCACTATTCACTTAATCATAATCTTCAATATATTCAACAACTTCTAATACAGGTGTATACAAAACAGGCCAGTACAATAACCTTTACAGTACAATTATATAGCAATCAGTGGCTAAACTCGTGTTACTTTTAGGACATGAGAAAACAAATCTTTTACCTGACATGCCTGGCGTATACAGTGCAGCTTTGCCAGGAAGTCGGTGTCTCCGAGGCATTCCAGCATCTCAGTTCTGTATTAAAAAAAATGAGACCAGAGAACAAGGGTTTACATAAAACATATCAAAATAAGCTCTGCGCATTAGTTTCAATGTGCGCAAACAAACCTCTATAAAACTAATTTATGCATTCAAATAAGTAACAAGTAAATAATTTGAATAAGCCACATTCAAATATTCAATACACACGTACCTATCAAATGTCTGAACTTTGTTATCTATATCAATATTATCTTTAGTTCATCTGATAATTTATATGAATTGAAACTGTGTGCTATTTATGCATTTATTTAATACACAACTATACTGAACACTAGATTCTGATTGGCCAGTCCCCCAAACCTGACGTACTAGACTCACCGTAGCACTCGACAGGAAATCTTCCCTTCCTCAGCCATCTGCAGGGCATCCTCATAGAAGGGGTGATGACACAGTGACCCCAGCACATGGGCACTCCTCATCTCAGTTAACTAAATCAAAGATTTAAGACTTTGTGTAACTCTTTAATGTTTTGTGTATATCTTGACATATAGGTTGTCCATACAGAAAAGAGTGTTTTAAATAATGAAATGGGGGACAGATTTAAATTCTATAGCATTATTTCCTTTAAAGTACTCTCACAGTACCATGGTAAAATCAAGGATAGCTTGAAAGCTCTATTTGTCATGATAAATGAAGAAACATGAGTCCATGGTGCTTTTTATAATTATATACTACCTGTGCTGAAAATAACCCAATTAACAACATTTCTGTGTTGAGTCCTATAACACATGAAGGTCTGAGAGAAGTGACTGATGTGCAGTAGAGTTCTGACTGTCCAGCACATGCCACACAAGCTGACTGGCACAAAGACTTCGCTCTCACCTCTGCGGCAGAGACGAAGGAATCTGTTGAGGCGATGCTGACTGAATCTCTCAGACAGGTGTCCTCCAAGTCCTCCCGCACGGAGAGATCCACGTGCTTATCTGCCACAGGAAATGAGGGAAGATTAGACTGAAGTGCCCTTATCTCACATGGGTGAGTGAACTAAATCCAAAACAGCAGACTGCATATTCAACTGCTCTGAAGGACAAACGTGTTTACAGGGTTTGCATGTGGAAGGGTGTGAATGGAGCGTGCTGTTGCCATGTGCTCTGGGGAGTGGGTAAGAGGCAGACTTTTGCAAGGAAATGACTTTGGACCATGACCAACTTCTTTATTTAGATACAGAACATGAGCTGAGCCTCAGTAATACTCAGCAGGCGCAGCTGCATAAAGAATATGGACAGCGACTGTGTCTGTCTCTTTGTTGGAAGAACTTAAAAATGAGTAGTTGAGTCAAAAAGTAAATTTCATTCCTCCTCATGTTGTTTCAAACCTATGTGACTGACTTTTTGGTTGATTTAATGAACGTCAGTGGTTCTGGTGTTGTTTTGCATTGAACTGATGGTTACTGCATGGAATAAAAAGAAGAAATGCATGAAAAAAAAAGGATTCAAAACATCCTTTGTGTTCCGCAGCAGATTTGCATGAAGTTTGGTTACACCTGCAGCCAAGTTATCAAAATTCTCACAGTTATTAAATAACGTTGCTAAAACCTGGCACCACTTTTCTTGGTGCATGATTTCTTTATGATTTTCTGTCACATACTGCAAAGTCTCATTTTAGCAGATTCACCATAATTACGAGCAAACATAATCATGGACAACGTTCACTTTTGACAGATACACGTACAGCTGCTCGCACTATATTTTTCTTTCAGTTGACTTCTATTTATTCGCATACAAATGCTGTAGACAGGAAACGAGGCATCAAGTAAATACACCAGATACACTGAATGTTACCTTTGGAATGATAGAGGTATATAAAGGTATTTAGCAAAAAACAGAATATTTTGAGACTGAAACTTAAAAGGTGAATATTTATAATTGACTTTTTAATCACAAAAGTGTCTTAAATTGATCTCTTCGTTGCTTGAATGCAGGTTCAATTCCAGATCGAAAAAATTAAATAGAAATCCAAGTACTGGAAATGCAGTATATTTCTCTTTACACAAGCATGCTTCTAATGTTGTTGTAGTCTCCAGTGGTCTGTTGTTCTGTTTATTTTTTGACTGGGAAACAATGGCTTGGCCCAGAGCTGCCAAAAAATTAAGTTGCATTTGCCAGTTGATTGAACACAGTAAATGCACTTAGAAAAATTTGTCTGCAAGTACAATACATGCGTAGTACGCTGACAATGTAATTTGCTTTATGGACACTGATGGCTAGATATAGATGGATAATTTAGTTCCACAATCAGTTGCTGTTGTATATGCTATTTGTAATAAGAAACCTCTGGGACACTTCAGTCTCCTATCTTTTTTCTTTTGTAATTCATTTTTGTATATTATTATTACTTTTACAATGAGATATAAGAATCCATTAGAAGTTACTAACACAACACAAGGTGCATTATTTATGCCATACATAAATCTGTCACACATCAATAAAAAAAGTCAATTTATATAGTAAAGTTATATTCCACAGAGCCATGCCCAGTAATTAATGTTACGTAAGATCAATCATTCACTTCCACAAAGTCATCTATTCACACAATTGTCTTTAGTTTACCGCTCACCGTTACTTGAAAGTGTTGAAGGGTCTGTCATTCCCCGCGCTCCCTCAAACTCCTCCTGGAGCCGATAGGCTCTCTGTAGCAGGGACTCCAGCTTCCGAATGAATTCTACACTGATGATGTCCTAACAACAAACAGTAAAAATGATCATTCAAATACTACGGTATATGAGCAAGGAATCCTGGTCCTAACATTAACATACAGTTTACATTAAACAGTATTATTAATAATATTAGTATTTTTAAAAGATAAAAGAAACGTAAGTGAGCAATGATCTCTAAATGTAAAGCTAAGAAAAATTTAAATGAAGTGAATATTCAATATCGACCAATATCAGTTAAGAAAACCCCAAATCATATTTCTATTATATATGGTGGTTTATCGAGATCACGAGAGCAATGAGTGCAAATGTGATCGATTTGGTTCAATAATTTAACACTGAATTCAATTTTAGACACAATATGATGGCAGTTCACAAAAAATGAAACAAACATGCATGTCCTGTATTGGTGAGGTTAACAGTTTTAAGAATAAAACCCAAAAGAAGCTGATTTTTCTGCAGTGGTCTCTTATTTTTTTTCCAGAGCTGTATATTTCATTAGAATTGCTTGACAGCCCTAAATATCATATTTTAATTTACTGTCGTAATCATGAACACATAGGTTTGTATGGCAATTAGTTGTACTTTATATACCAGCTAATGAATCTTCAGTCTTGCACAGTCACTGAAAATAGCGCATTTCAGAGTTCACCGATCCCTACTGAGAACTTGGCCAGTAATACCTCCATGCTTTCTTCTGCAATGGCATCTCCAGCTCCCAGCTTCACAGACACACAGTTTTCATCATCTTCTGTTTGCTTGCTGCGGAACGTCAGTGCCTGTTCCCAACGCCGAAGGGCCTCCTCAAACAACTCCATTCCTGTGGAAAAGACAGCTACTCAATATGTGGAACTTGAATGCAAATTAAATGACTGTGAACATGCATGATCCATATCTTTTTATATATGATGTTTAAAACTGAACATAGTGCTTTCCATATGACAAGCAACTTCAATTTAGGATTTGAGAATTAGATCGTTTTTACCCATTAGGTAGAGGTTCTCTGGAGTGGTGACGGGGATGTTGAGCAGGTTACAGACTTCATTATCATCTTCTGCTCCGTCCCAACAACTGGAGCCGTTAGCGCAGGTGGAGCTACTGGAGGAGTGCCTGCTCCTCACCTAAGAAAAGATATGACATTTCAACATCTCAATGCCCAAAAGCACACAAGACCTCTGAAGTTAGATATATTATACAAATATCAAAAGATGATGATAATAAATCAGCTTACGGAGGCCAGGCTAGGCAGGGAGTTGGAAAGCTTGCCGAACAGACTACCATTGGACACCACATTACAAGTGTAGCAGATCTTTGAGTTCAAAAGCAGATTTTGACACTCAGACTCTGGGGAGAAAAAACAGCATTAATTAATTATGCTATATATATATAAAAAAAGTCTTAACTGTCCTAGATAAACATAAGCAAGAATTGCTTAGAAAATAACACTTCTGATCTCTGATCCCCAAACATCTGAAAGCAGTAGTAGTACACTCTAATCATTTTAACTGTAATAATACTCCTTGTGATCTGCGTTTACCTTTTTTCAGAGGGACAGTGGCGAGGAACTCAAATGTTTCGTGCTCTACAGACGAAGTGGCTTTTTTCTTGCCCTTCCTCCTCCTGAAGCGCCGGGCGAGGTAGATGACGGAGACTGCGCCGAAGGCAGTGGCGGCAAAGAGCTTCTTGGTGCCGGTGCTCAGACTCACCTGCTCAGTGAGGGAATGGAGAGACATAAGGCAGCGTTTAACTCTGGATCAACCGCTCAGCTCAAAGCACAGAGACCAGAGTGAGAAATGCAGATAGGGCGAGGGTGAGAGAGTGAGACAGCAGGGATTACGTGACTGGAATTGACTGCCTGGCATTTGGCTGGGTGTACGGTGATTGGCTTGAGCGATCCGATCTACTGAGCAAGTTTAAGCTAATGACAGGCACAAGTTTTATCAGAAGACACATAATACTATGTGATTGACCTAAGAGCAAGAGCAAAATCAATTTCTAAAATTCATGTCCTTTATTAAAAAAAAAAACAAGAGGAACTAATCAACACTGCCTATTATTAGCAAACAACACCGTCTGATTTATCCTGGTTGCTACATGAAGCACCACTGGTTTTCAAACAAGCTTTTTAAACACTCTCCAGTTTGGACAAACAGATACTTCTGCCACAAAATTTTATAAAAAAAAGTTTATAAAAAGCTAAAAATCAAGGCATAAAAATGCTAAATTAAAATATATTCTAAATAAAACAACTAATAAAAAAATCTGCATGTCAAGTGACCATGTGAATAATGTGTTATTATGTATACAATAAAACACTGTAGTCTGATGATGAGCAATTAAAAATGTAATATAATCATGTACTTCATTTTTGGGTGACAGTGACACTTCATTGTACTGTCTTTGTTACATGTTACATGTATTATTACAATAACAGCAAACTATGCATAAATACATGCAACTAACCCTAGTTAATTAATATTACTCAGTATTTAAATGTATAACTGTAACACCTTAAAATAAAGTATAATCATTTTTTGGCACCTAATTATATGATCTAGAACAGACTACATGTAATCGGTCCGTACCCAGCACTGTATATAAAACGTTTAAGGATATTATAACATTTGAAATTATTATTTCTATAGCTAAACCCAGGCTGACACCCTTGGAGTCTGTAATCTTGGAAAACAACCCTGCTGCTGCTGGTCGGTTTACCTCTGGAAGGGAGTAATAGACTGACAGTGGCAAGTCCACAAAGCGCAAAGCAGCCACCTTCATGGACACCTGTGTGTTTCTGAACAGGTCCTCAGTCATTTTGCCATAATCCCTCTGGATCTTAACTACAGCCCATTCTCCACTTCACCAGTTTAACCTGAAATCAACACAAATTCCATGTGTTACATCATATAACACACACTTCTGTCAGCAGAGGAATGACCAGCTGATCTGTTGAACTGATACTGATCAAGTGACATTCACACAGTTATTTCATACAGTTTCTCTCCAATGCCCACTCAGTCCAACACATGCAATCTCTATTCTAATCTTGGGAATTAAGGAAACAAGCTTTCATTGTGCCATATGCGACAGATGAACCAATTTTACGTTAGAGGTTGAATAAGCGTCATGTTAATGGCGTGACTCAATGTTTGTTAAAAACAACCAACGATCATGGCCAAAAAAAGAAGGAGGGACCTAATGTTTATGTAAAATGACACACATTTATCCTATTTCGATCGTCGCTCGATAGTTAACCCTCTGCTAAACAAATTAATAACATGCATAATCATAAATACTGGCAGTAATGTTGCTTATAAACTGAGGACAAAATAATGAACACACTTTAACGCTTACATTTACGCTTTATCTCGGAGACACACCATATGTCCTCTGTCACACATTGCGATCACTACGAGTTCACGTGGACGCGGACAGTCTCCGCGCATCTAGAACTCACTTCCGGCGACACTGGTTTCAAAATAAAAGTTCGTGAAACTGGATAAAACTTGTGGGAATAGTCGGCTAGTTCATCCAAAACGTAGAATTATCATACATTTTATTTACTTCTTGTTTCAAGTTAGTACATTTTCTTAGAGAACTTAACTTAAATTAAAGCGATAAATACGTTTTAATTAAAGCATCAAGATAAATGCTATTTTGATTGATTAAATTGATTTCGTTTTTATTGCAGAACACATAGTAACATCAGAGGTTACAGACACACTAGTAAAAATAAATAAATGTATAAACGCCCCTCCACCCTCTTCTGAATAATCAGACTTTAATGTACATGGTGCTCGTCTTTTGATGAATCAACAAGTTCAA
>JAUMHR010000029.1:833753-866996 GCA_032361145.1 Enteromius fasciolatus
ATAGATAGATAGATAGATAGATAGATAGATAGATAGATAGATAGATAGATAGATAGATAGATAGATAGATTTTAGAACATCGTTACTCGTGCTCGAGTAAATTTATATTTATCTGAAATGGGAAATGACGTGCCTCAGCTATTACGTTCTAGAAGGCACAGTCTGATTCCAGAGCTGCACTGGTACAGGGGAGGGAGCAATGGCTATTTAAAGAGGGTAAAATAACACAAGATCTTTAGTGCTGAGTAACCGCCTCCAAACAGACACAACAGGATCAACTGATCATCTGTATCGCGGTTTAAAGAGGCAGGTTTTGACCGCCACGACGGTGCTTTTATTCACTGTCTTTTTTAAGAGACCGACGAATCCTCGGGAAGCGTCGCCAACCGAGTCTGCATAGCAGAAAATGGGCAAAGATTATTACAAAATATTGGGAATAGCAAAAGGAGCATCAGACGACGACATCAAAAAGGCGTACAGAAAGCAGGCTCTGAAATGGCATCCTGACAAAAACAAAACAGCCAATGCGGAGGAGAAATTCAAGGAGGTCGCGGAGGCTTATGAAGTTCTTAGCGATCCAAAGAAACGAGAAATATATGACCAGTACGGCGAAGAAGGTAGGCTTGCTTCGTTTCTGTAATCTCCATAATAACAGCGGGAATATGAATGCTTAATCCTTCTGTCTGCTAATCTCTTAAGTGCATCGGATGTAAATGTAATAAAAACGAATTCTCAGGACATTTACCGAAGAGTAGCCTACAAAGTTGACCATTAGGTAGCTACATTAGGTGTCTTGGTTTATTGTCCTTTTCAGTGCTCAACCAGCGCATTCTTTAAAATCAGGAAAATACTCGGTATATGTATTAAAGCATAGAAACTGGATGGCACCGCTGTTGTTATTATAGGCTCTAATTTGACGTGCGCATGATTTATGTGTTTATTTATTAGCATACTGCAATGGGATGCATAGTAATTCAAGCTTTTAACATCATGAGCCTTGTTTCCCAAATCCCAAAATCAAGAGATAAAACGTGCCTTCTGTGAAATCTGTGCATTTTAGGCCTTAAAGGAGGTGGAGGGGCGACCGACGGGCCAGGAGGCAACTTCACCTACACCTTCCATGGGGATCCTCACGCGACGTTTGCCACGTTTTTCGGGGGAGCCAATCCTTTCGAGATATTTTTTGGCAGGAAAGTCAACGGACGAGATGACGATGACATGGAGGTGGACGGAAATGACCCCTTCGGTTCTTTCACGAGTTTTAACATAAATGGATTTCCACGCGAGCGGCACGTTGGTCAGGGCGGCCCGCCGCGCAGAAAACAGGACCCCGCGATCCACCACGAGCTCCGGGTGTCTCTAGAGGAGGTCTTTCACGGATGCACCAAGCGCATGAAAATCTCACGCAAGCGCTTGAATCCAGACGCTCGGACTTTGAGAACCGAGGACAAAATCCTCACTATTGAGATCAAGCGTGGGTGGAAAGAAGGAACCAAAATCACGTTTCCACGCGAGGGTGACGAATCGCCTAATACTATTCCTGCCGATATTGTGTTTGTCATCAAAGACAAGCCCCACGCCCAGTTTCGCCGAGAGGGGTCTGATATCGTTTACCCGATCCGGGTCAGTTTGCGCCAGGTGAGAGAAGCCACTTAATGTACAAATTCATTTGCTCATCCATCCATCCATCCATCCATCCATCTATCTATCTATCTATCTATCTATCTATCTATCTATCTATTCATCTATCCATCTATCTATCTATCTATCCTACCTTCCATTCATCCATCTATCTATCTATCTATCTATCTACCTACCTATCCATGATCCATCCATCCTTCCTTCCATTCATCTATCTATCACTTTCTATATTGTCAAAAGACAAAATATATTTATATAGATAATATAGATTTTCACCTAAATTAGATTGGTTGTTGTTGTTTTGTCAAAATCATTTTTTACAGTATTTTACAGTAATAGTACATGGAATACATTCATTTCATCCATACATTCATCCAAGTAAATATTGTCTTGTTGAACATAATATCATTTTTCACCCTGTTAATCATATGGTAATTCATTATTTTTTCCTTCCAATAAATATAATTAAAAAAATAAAAACATTATTTCACAGTAAAATAAGGCATACATGTAATCCCATTAAATGCAAGCTAATTTTCCACAATTCATGGTAGGTTAAATTACAGTAGGTAAGAAGTACAGTTAAGTATGTTAAATTGCCAATTAACATGATTTTACTGTAACATTTTGTGTCAATTTAAAAATATAAACACTGAAGACATAGCTCTATCTAAGGCAAGTGTTTGTAAATTTGCCTAGCTAGAAATGTCAAATTCTTTGTATGAAATCTCGTCTCTTACATAATGCAGTTTGGACAGGAAGGAATATGAGCTCGATCAGCTGTTGTGAGATGCCAGAAAAGGAGCTCGCCCACTTAAACTGTTACAGGGCCATCAAGATGCACATATATGGCAGAATCATTGACAGACATTGCTGTGTCTGTAAATGTCATGACACAGAGTGCCTGTCAAACCAGTAAAATATGCTTTCAAGCTGTTGGATGGGATATAGATGACAAAAGAGAAAAAGTTGAATGTATTTTTGCACACAATATCTGCAGTATCTCCTAAAGAATTGGAATTATAGTAGGTATTCAGACAGGTTACTGCCATAATGTGAAAGTTTCATCCTGTTCTCAGCTCCCTGTTCTGATGCTTGTCATTTTAAGACAAAAAGTGCAAAGAACATACTGGGAATCAAAGACGAAAAATGAATGCATAGGTCCAATTCATTTACAGAGTTACTGTAAAATTTAGAAATTTAGTTAGTAGTTATGCAGTTATAAATACTAACAAGACTGCTTTTATGTGTTCTTTGTCTTATAGCACATTTAAAGTTAAGAAAATACTATTTAGATTATTATTGTAAAGTTTGACCAAAATTTCCTATCCTAATAATGATTGTTTTTCTTTCATTGCTCATAGTCATTGTGTGGCTGCTCCGTCACCGTGTCGACGATAGATGGTAAAACGTGCAATATGAAGATAACTGATGTTATCAAACCCGGCATGAGGAAGGTCATTGCTGGACAAGGACTGCCCTTCCCAAAGAACCCAGAACAAAGAGGGGACCTTATTGTGGAGTTTGATGTGAACTTTCCTGAAAGCCTGCCGTCTAATGCCAAGGATGTCCTGAAACGACACTTACCGGTCTCATAAAGTGAGCTTGGACAGACTTTAGTGACATTTCTACATGAACAATTCAGTCCCCTTTCGTAGGTGGACTAATATGACAAATCAAATTTTGAGAATGTGCAATTTCTATTTTTTATCTGAATGTTTGTTAAATATATGTATATGTTATATATCTAATACACATATATGAATTATGTTGCATGCTTGTGTGTGTCGGTGACAGTGCCAACTTAAAGTGCAATCTATGTTTGAATATTTTTTGTTCTTGCAAAGCTAATTATTTTTATGCTTCTTTTGAATTGTGCAGTATTGAAACACGTGTTTTGCAGACTAAATTAGACTTTTACAAGTAGATCCCATCTGTACTGCCAGATCATGTACTGTTATTCTTTCTAAATGCACAATATGGTATAATTTTAGTAAATGATGGCTTGGAGCTGTGTGATGGTACCATGGATACTTGCCTTCATTTGTGATTTAAAAGACTCCACTAATGCCTTTTCAGATCTGATATGTCAGATCCTTTTAAATGTGAGCAACGGACTCACGTAATGTAACTGTCTTTGACAAAGACCAAAAATTTGGTTAGTTGTGCTGTGGGTTCATAGCGTAACATGTTTATTCACAGAAAGTTAGGAGAGCGTTTGCATTGCTAGCATTACTTTATCTTATACTGACTGCTCCTAGTGCATTGTGTTGAAAGTTTACGGTTCAATCTTTATTATACAATTTAATAAAATTGTAGGAGGTACAGAATCCTCAACTACTGTACACGTGATTCATTAAAATATCCGCCAGAGGACGCCACATGTTCAAAATTCGATGCGGGAAATGAGGTCAAAACATGCAGCAACCTTTGCTACTCAGAATTAGTCATCGTATCAAAATGATGGATATGATTTCTAAAAGCAGAAACGAGATTTTAAATATCAGTGAAAAACAATGACAACAAAACAAGATGCTTACTTAGGCAACTAAATGATTCAAAGTGAATGGCACGAAGATGTAAAAAGTGATTTACACAGTAGGCAAGTGGGCGAAATAGACTACTACAAATTCAAAATGAGTATTATTGGTTCTTCACATTTTCTACACTCCCGTAATTGTTACGTAATCTGTTGAGATGAATGTGTACCTATGGTATAATAGTCATTATTGGTAGGCGTATATTTATCTTCATCTGCTTTCACCAGTTGGAGTTTAAATGAAAATATTTAATTGACACCTGAGCCAGGTAAATAAGTTTCTGAATGACGTCACGGCGTCCTGTATCGCGCGTGCGTTCGGTGTTCATTGTCCTGCGCCTCAACGCCAAGAGAGTTTACAGTAGACCCGCATCCAGTTTATCTAATCTACTATTCGCTGAACACTACCGTTTTTAACCCCTGGCTCGGTTTCGAAGAGTGGGAACAGACTGGACACATTCAACAGGTTGATTTCCGTCCTTCGATGCTTTAGCTGTCCGGTTCCCGTGTACTTCATTCCCCCTACGGATTTACAGGAGGAGCGAACATGCCTTTGGGACTCAGGAAAAAGAAAAACAAATCTAAGGAAAGCTCTAAGGAAAGCTCGAACTTAGTGGAAAACGAGGAGGTCAGCGGACACGCAGGTGTCGGGAAGTCCGCGGTGAACGGTGGCGGACTCCCTGCTCCACCTGCCAACATGCGACCGAAACTGGTGTTTCACACGCAGCTCGCGCACGGGAGTCCCACGGGCCGGATCGAGGGCTTCACGAACGTCAAAGAGCTGTACGGCAAAATAGCAGAAGCGTTTAATTTAAGTCCGGATGAGGTAAATGTCAACTTGTTAAATTTGTTTCAAAATCTCAGCGTGAGCTCGAGTCAGTAGGCAGGCAGTGAGTCAGAAGTGTATTACACAAACGAAGTTGCAAATCAAAAACCTCCTCGTGAACGACAGTGCCTGGTGGTGTTTGCATAAGGTGCGTCTTTCTGGGGACAGGGAACTGAAATCGCCGCATGTCGTTGACGTTTTTGTCTGACGGTGATTTGGTTTTCAAAAATAAGTTGTGGTTGTATTCTGAAAGTGGAACTTTTTGCAAAATAATTATGCACAGTTTAAGAATCAAAATAGTTTTGCCAACATTGTAAAGTCATAAATATCAAGATCATTTATTGTTATTAATCCATTTGACTTTAACAAAACTTTTCATTAATAGGTTAGTAGCCTACTTAGTGACCTTGGCCATCGTTATAGGGTCTAAAGTGGTCGTCTCTGTTTTATGATGTTGATAGATTTACTGTATGATGGTTACAACCCACTGATTGTTATTCTTTATTCTTTAGAATAAAAGCAACATGTTTAAGAATTAATATTTTAGTTTTTTTTTGCATTCTTAATATAATTTGTACTAATAGATTATAAAAAAATATAAATGGTATAACATTGACATACATACATGATTGTAAAAGCACTACATAATTCACGTTAGCTTATTTACATTTTTAAGGTGAAAAGTTTTACATTTTGGTGAATTGGTGGTTAAGCCAGGATTGTGTCGGAAATGTTTGTAATTATTCTCACCGGATTATTTTTTCAAGAATTAACCCAAGGTCTTGATTTGGAACGGTTTTAAAAAATTGGAATATGGTTATTTTAGATTATGTGTTGTTGATATATTATAGGCTTTTGAGTTTAGTGTGATTCTGGGTGCTTTAAAGCTGTGCTTGTATACTTCAATAGAAAGCAAAGATTCTTCTGAGTCATCAGGTGTTAAAAATCCAGTTGGTTGTAACTGAAACGTTTATTCTTTGCAGTGTCAGTGAATAGTGCTGTCTTGCCTCTCATGTATCAGTTGGTCCTCATTTCAGAAAGTTTCCTAGAATAGTTGCTCTACTGAAAGCACTTAAGGGGGTTCATCAGACTGAAAACCAGTCAGACTAGTAACCGGACTATCTGGACAGAGCTATCTGGTGTGTGGTGTTTAAAGGTCAGCGAACAGATGGATTTGATAGTAATCTGAATATAAATCAGTCAGTGGCCTTGTAAATTTTAACCATTGCTGATACCTCAGCCCAGCAACAGATTCTTTAAAAATGAACCATTAATTATTTGCATGTTGAAATGGTGGGTATATTGCAGGTCCAGAGGAAGTCCCTCACATCCTGTTAGAGTGGGCACAACCCTAGCACATGATGATAAATTGGCCCAGCCTCCCCGGGGAGTAGCGCATACTGTGCGGCATTTCATTACTCTTTTGCATTTGTTGTCTTGACGCTTAGTGCCGTCTTTACCAGATGATTTTAGCCAATAAAGTATTTGAAAAGCTGTCATATCTGGTATATTTAAATTACCCCCAATATCATATCATCCAATGTATTTGTCGGCTTTGTGAAAATAAGTATACTCTGTTAAAAGGGCAATGTCGATTAGGTTAGACTGCCCTCTGTTAACATGTTAATGCGTGTACAACATTCATTACCTTCTTATGCAAAATTAATGTGACAAAGAGACTCGTTTTGTCGAGTGCCTGGCAGACTGAAGCCAGACTTCTGAGCCATCACTGTTGGTGGTTTAATATGAATAAAAAGACCTTAATCTGTAATTTTACAGGTCAAAGTCTGTTTATTACTATGACAATTGAACTTTGACTGTGTGACTATACAAATCTTCCTTCATGGAGCTAATATGTCATTTGTTTAGCATTTGCATGCAGGTGCTGCTGTCTGGACACTGCATTGTCTGCTCAGCAGTTGGTTTTGCTTTCTATGTTTTGCAGGATTATTCGATTAGGAGTATCGGTCGATAGTCGTTGTCTTTAAATTGGAGTCCTCACTAGACTAGAACGAACATTTGCTTTAGGCCTTCAAGCTACTGCATGTTTTGACTAGTTTATTTTACTTATCTAGTCACCAATATGTATTGAAGCTGTATTGATGCTCTTTGAAGTCCTTATTAAAACAAAAAATGTAGAAAGTTTCCTTCTATTTGAGTCTAAGGGATGTAGCATTGCTAATGGAGTTATAATAGGTATTGAACAAAGTTGCGATTTCCATTAATATGGAAGAAAGTGCTGTTATCACTGTTACTGCAATGAGTTGTCAAAAGCGAAGACCTGTGCTTTTGAAACGGCAGCAATGTTAATTAGCATCAGTTTCTGGTGTGGCAGCTATATACAGTGTATCTCTGTATATACCATATCATCCATTGTAGATACAAGACCAATTCTCTGTAACCATTTGAAATCTAGCTAAACACTTCAATCCAGTTATGACAGTATTGAATTATTCAATGATATGGTATATGATATGGTAAGGTGAATTTTGTAAAGTCCAGCAGAAAAAAATATTTGAATGTCTAGTAAAGACTTGTAACTGGAGTTGTGTGGCACTGAAAGTAGCTAAAATAGAGAACATGTCTATTTATTCTGGGAAAGTCACCAAAAATGTTTCATGACTCATACTGAACTACACAAATTTTGGTCATATTTTTAAAATATCCCATCCTCCAACACAAGCAGCTACTAGCATTATGATTCATGACTAAGACATAATAAAAGCATATTGGCAATAGATGATACATAGAATAAATGCCTTATGTAAACTCTTTGGGGATATATTATATCATATTGTCTCTACAAAGCATTGATTTATAAATCATTTAACATGGTCTTCCTTGTGCATGTCTTCTGCCATTTTCATTTAGAAGTCATTAGCCTGCTTGTCATATTATGTAGCAATATTCGTCACCCTGAAATCAGAGGCTGATCCCTCTCAGGGTCATTATAAGGAATATAATTTATCAGTGTTGTAACATGTCCTTCAAGTATGTACTTGCTGTTGTCAGCTGAATGGAATGTATTTAAACACAACACAATTTCAGTCGCGCCTCTATTGAAACCCGTTTAAGATGGTTATGTTGTAACTTCAGACGTCAGTATTTTGAACGAACACAATTTATCATATACAGGTGCATTTAAAAAAAGTTGCATATGATGGAAAACGTGCATTTTCTTTCATAACTTTCAAATATTCTAGATTCATTACTGAGTTTTTAAAGTCTCTGTGAGCGATCGTACAGGTCTGGATATATCTGGCAGCTCAGCTATATATATATCAGCTCCCTTGCCTGACCTCAGCTGAATGAGAAACGAACTGGGGGGAAAAAACAGCGTCAAAGAAAGTGGAGTTTTAGAACACGTTCACCGATTGTGTAACCGCCTCGAACCAATAGTAGCTTAAAGGTGTTTAGAAGCTAAAACAAACTCCCCAAAAAGTTCAACTTTTTGGATTTTGTTTCGAAATGATGTTATTTCAGTTCATTCGATTTCGTTTGAAGAATATCAGGAGCTTAAATCACAGAAGGTCTTTACTGAAAGTGGTGCTGTTCACAGAGTGATGTATCAAAGCATATAGAATGCAAAGTTAACTGGAAGGAAGAAAATGGGCTGGAAAAGGTGCACAAGCAATAGGGATGACCACAAGCTTGGGAATATTCTGAAGCAAAGCCAATTCAAACACCTGGGAGAGCTTCACAATGAGTGTAGCTGGAGTCCGTGCATCACCCGCTCATGTCTTCAGGAAAAGGGCTATCAAGCCACTTCTGAAACCGAAATACGCATCTTACCTGGGCTCAGTGGTCCAAGGTCCTCGTTTCTGATAAAAGTAAATTTTGCGTTTCATTTTGAAATCAAGGTCTTGAGCCTGGAGGAAGACTGCTTGAAGTCCAGTGTGAGGTTTCTGAAGTCAGTGATTTGGGGTGCTGTGAAATCTGCTGGTGTTGGTCCATTGTTTTTTATCATGTCCAAAGGCATTGCAACCGTCTACCAAGAGATTTTGGAGCACTTTATGCTGTCATCTGCTGAAAAGCTTTCTGGAGACTTTACACCTGCCCACAGAGCCAAAACTACTTCCAAGTAGGTTGCTGACCATAATATTACTGTGATATCACTTGAATGGTCAGCCAACATGCCTGACCTGAAGCCCCTGTGGAATGATCAGTAGTGATCACATCCATGCCACGTCTCACTGATGCTGGAGTTTGTGCTAAAGGAGTCCAGACCAATTATTGAGCTTATGAGTAAATGTACTAGAAATAATTTTATTTGTTTATTTTATTAATTGATCGAATTTGCCTTTAATAAGCTCTATTCATTAAAATTAAAACAAAGATTTTGAAAAAATAAATTTTGAATTTTTTTTAAATGTTTTACTTTACATGTAATGAATCTAGAATATATAAAAGTTGAGTTACAAAAGGAGATGAACTTTTTCACAATATTTTAATTTGTTGAGATGTACCTGTATATTTAAGATGGGACCTTTACTTTATGGAAAAATAGCAGAAACATGGCACTTATGTAACTACCAATATACCACTAAATGATCACATGTCATTTTTAGGGAAACTTTCTCTGTATCAGGTTTCATGTTAAATAAGTTAAAAACAAAGTTGACCCGCTTAAGAATTTCACTAGCTTGTTCGACACTCTTCTTTAGGGCGTAAACGGTGAACTTTTGAAAGCTTCCTTTATTTCAGCAATGTTAATGGTTACCTATAGAAAAATGTTGATGAGTCTTATTTTGCTGTTGTGAATGGATTTATGCAGTAATCTTTAAGCTAGCTGGTTAGTCAGTCATTGTAATGAATTATTTGATGGTTCTCTTCACCTCATCAACAAACGTGTTCATGTGGTGTTAAACCTGGCTGCTTCAGCATTTTGACCTGTTAAACTGTGTTAATCTTTCAAAGCCCCATCCTGTATACATCACGTTTGTTCTGTTTTTGGACTCATATTAATGCCTGCTTAATCTTTAGGCACCGCTCCTTAATTCATTCATTTATTGTAATTAGAGCAGATTGCCCTGTCAAGACCCCCCAAAATAGCACCTGGTTGCCAAAGAAACAGGCCATCTCTTTACCCAACCAAAAATGGAGATTGTCCCACAATCCACTTTATTTCCTCAGAAGTGTTTTAGAAGATTACTGCAATCCTTTATATTGGCTGACAAGATTGTTTTGATCAGCTCAGTTGACTTCCTGCTTGTCTCAAGAATGCATTTCTGTGAAGGCCGGCCTGTCGCAATCCTGTCTGTGGGTGTGCCTCATAACGAAGGTGAAACATTTGCCAGTTGAAGGAGTGTGGGTGGGTACGTCACGGCGTAGCTGCTGAGGACGTCCTGTGTCTCTAAAAACGTGCGATGTGTAAGAGGAAGCATGATGTCAGTCGCAGCCTTGGTAACACAGTGTAGGTGCCTGTGAATCCGCCCACGTATGGCAAAGAACCGCCTCCAAAGCTGGCCGACTAGTAGCCAACCCCCCCCCGTGTCCCTACGAAAGCTCCCTCTTAATCCCGGGCCTTTTGATAGGCTCCGGTAACCAGGGCAACAGTCTTGTATGCATGTCAGCTGATGTGTGTCCAAAGTGCCCGCAGTGCACAAAAGAGGGAGAAAACAAGTCGCCTTTGTTGGAGTAGCTGCTCCACCAAAGGTCATTATAAAGAGCTGATATGGACTGATATTTTCTCTGACGTCTCATCAAATTGTGTCCAAAGGTTGTCCTTACCTAGAAAATGTGCGTGTTTGTACATGGTTACAATCAAGTTAACATGAAACAAATTTGAATACTTTAGTCTTTCTTAACTTGTTCTATAATACTGCTAGTTTTCATCGTGTTGATTGGCCCGACTTAAATCTGGGGTCTCAGGTTGCCAGGTCTCGTGTTACCTTGCTGCTGCCAGGAAGTCTCACTGAAAGACATGATGCCAGATTTCTAGATGACTGACACTAGGGTGATTCCATCTGTCTATATCTGCATTTGGAGGTCAAGAAAAACATTATTGGATTGACAGCATCATGGAAATGCTTGGCCAACAGAGAAAATAGACTAACAATAGCCAAATATTGCACTTTTTTATTAGTGTTAATATGTGTATATGCCAGTATTTCTTTTTATAAAGAATATTTTTATGATACAACATCGGACAGAAACTAATTTATTTATTTATTATTATTATTATTATTATTGTACCATGATTAATTGCATCCAAAATAAGTTTATATAGCCTATATATATATTAGTGGTGGGCCGTTATCTGTGTTAACATGAGACTCTTATTGCACGATAAAAAAAAAAATATCGCTGTTAATCTATTCACAAAGTTGTGTTGGGAGCTGGGTCTATACTATGCAAGCTATGATGACTGTCACCCTGATATTTTAGCGTGGATGTATACCTAGCCGAATTGCACTGTAGCTCTATTCGTACGGGACTAGTTTTCTAAACTACTGTACATGTGAGCTTCGATTCTTATCACCTGTCGTCAGTGATTTTCATGTACCATTATTGGACGGGACTAACACCTCCGTGTGTATTACAGAGGTGAGAGGGTCTGTTTTGTCCATCTGGGCGTCACAGAGATCACGCGCTCTGTATGCGTTGCTATAGTCATTCAGATTGATCACAATTAGTAAAATCACAAATACCACGGTGAAGCTAAATGGCTAGTACAGCAAAACCATGTTAATGTGTGGTTACTTTAGTTTATGAGTTTTATGAGTAATCTTACCTGATACTGATTTTACAATATCCAGTCTTAACAGTTCACGTGATCTGGCTCTTTATTTGTATTTATTTATTTATTTATTTTATATATCAAAATATATTAAACGTGTGTGTGGCAAGAGCATCTACGGCATATCATGTTAACACACAAGGAAACGTGTTGTGAAAAATAATATCACAGACATCGCATTCGGACTCTAGAATTATCACAGAGGTTGTGAGAGAAAAACACAGATATGGCAGATTTGTATGGGATTAAAATCGCCAAGTAATTAACTTTTGTAAAAACAAAACATTCTCTAACTACCCCCTGTAAAACTAGTCCTGTCCCAATAGGGCTTTTCTTTTAGTCATTATTTAGGTAGCACACATATTCTGAATGCCTTTGGCAGAATTCAAATGAGACTAATTTCAAAATTTATCTAGATTAAAAAAAAATCTATGCCCACCCCTAAAATTATATATATATATATATATATATATACACACACACTGTCATACCTAGTGAAAAGTATACAGGATTTCAATGTTACCATAATTTGGAAACAATTCAAAGCAATCACTGCTAAATCATATTGAAATCAAATTAAAATAAAAAAGGATCATACTGTATTAATTGAAACCACATCAGGACATTATTGTTTATTTCTTTGTGTCTTTTTACATGTTATCTTTAAGACTACTTGTGTTGTAGCTGAAGAAGTTCTGATTTTCTTTCAGTTCCTTTTGATTAAATACAGGGAAATTTTATTGTTAATCATATTGATCTTTTTGCACTTGCAAATTTTTGCAATTTTTTTTTTGTTCGTTGTCATTTCTTAAGGTGGGAGGAATAACCGTATTGCAAAGCTTTTATGAGTAAAAGCAAAGTTTCAGGAATGCAACACTTTAGTGTGAAAATACAGATGTTTTGCAGTTTCTCTGGAGAAGTTCTCTGGAAAGGTTTTAAAGAGTACACATGTTGTTGAGTGAATGCAAAATCTGGTTACACTTGATTTGAATAGTCCATTTTTATATTACTAAGTGAGTATAAATAGCTTTGCAAGTAAATGGCAACTAAAGCAGGTCATAATAGAACAAGTTACTTAAGGTCAGAGTGTGTGTTTGGGACCATCACAATAAAGTATTGGCAGATATAGTGATAGTTGACATGTAGTTGCAAATTTACTCATTTTGTAAAATGTCTATCAAAATAAAGTGTTATAAAAAAATTTCTGGGGTAGGCAAAATTGTGCACGAAAATAATAAATAATATTTCAATGCGGTCACATTCTGAAGCAAAATGTTTGTCGTCTCTGAGCATTCAGTTTGCCCACAAACATTTTATGATGACTTCCATCATTCCATGATGTGATGGTCATGAAATGTGGTTTCAAATTTGTATATAATATAAATACATTTTTTGCACTAGGAAGGTCTTTCTTTATGTAACAGCAGTAGTGCTCTTGTGATTAATGGACAGAAATGAGTTATTCAAAACACACCTCTATTCTTACAGAAATCTATGATGCACATTAATGCTGACGATGCTGACGACATTAGTCTCAGTGTTTACAGGCCATAACTCTCCAGATTAAAGGCTTTTAGTTTTGAAACTTTCAGTATGATTTTATTCTGTCTAGAGTGAAATTTTAAATGTGCAAATATATATCAGGAACATTTTGATTCTTCACTTCACAGTCCCTATAAACAACAAATGAACATATTATATTGAGCCCGATCAGCAATTCATACATATTTTATGAGGTGGGTGGATTCCTACGATTTTTGCCAATTTGTATGAATTTGTACAAATGACCTAAAACCCACTTGTCAATGGAGTTTAGACAAATTTTACAAAACCGTACCAGTGAGGTCTTATGAATCTGTACGAATAAGCACAAATTTGCCCCTTCGTACAATACATACGAATTGGTCGTGAGACTGTGTTGGTTATATTTCTGGCTGTGCGATCAGCTACTAAACTAAATTTAGTACATTTGCATAAATCCTCAATGTTCTCATTGTTCTCTGACTTTAAAACTTGCCATCTCATTATAGTTGAAACTCTCCTCTCAATGTATTACAACAGATCCTATTTTGCACACTCAACACCCACAAAATTGATATGGAAAAGCTGCTGGGAGGGCAGATAGGACTGGAGGACTTCATCTTCGCTCACATAAAAGGCCTCAAAAAGGAGGTGGAGGTGTACAAAGCTGAGGAGGCACTTGGGCTCACCATCACAGACAATGGAGCTGGATACGCCTTCATAAAGGTAGACTCACAATGACGCTTTCGTTAGATCAGGGTGTTATTTTGGGATGCCGCCCCTTTAGCGTTGTAATTAGTTTTCTAAGTGCAGTGCTCATAGCTTGTAGTACTAGCACTGCCCATGCACAGACGATGATTTGCATGTTTTTGAAAAGAAACAAATTACTGCTTGAAGAATATTGTGATGATTTTCTGTAAATTGTAAGATATCCCTCTGCACAAATAAAAATAATATTTAATATCTTGCTTGCTTTGGGTTTAGCCAGGCTTTGATTGAAAAAAAAGTTCATCATTTAATTTGAAGAACACCACCCTGTGTTTGTAAGATCACATGCTGTAGGACTCTGAATGCTGGATTTGTATCTTCAAAGCAAATTGTTAGTTGTGTTTTGGGTGCATTTTTCAATTCCTTATACATATTATTTTAAGCCCAAGTAATAGTTAAAGTGAAAGCACACCTAAAATACATTTGTTTCTTAATTTGCTATGTTAACTGATATTTTTAAATATGAAGTGTCTTTCTTTTTTCCATTTGGCAGCGTATCAAAGAGGGCAGTGTGGTGGATGGGGTAAAGGTGATCTGTGTGGGAGATCATATCGAATGCATTAACGGGAAGAACATCGTTGGAATGCGGCATTTTGAGGTGGCGCGAATGCTGAAGGAGCTGCCCAAAGATCAGCCCTTCACTATCAAACTCTTGGAGCCCATGAAAGCCTTCGGTTTGTCATTTATTTTTGTTTAAAGTACTAATCTTGTCTGTATATTGTATGGGCCTGGTCAATGCAAAAAAAATTATTAGAATAAAAAAGCAAAAGTAGTTTCTGAAATAAAAATCCCATTTATGTTCTCAATGCAGAATTGTATTTGCTCTTGAGCGCTAAGGTTGATAAGTAATGGTATTTGCTTCTGAAGAAGCCAAAAGTCAATGATTTTAATTTCATTTTCAAAGAAAAATTATTAAGTGTTGAATTCACAATTAAGAACTACTCTACCCATAATCTTCAAGAGAGATCCACCAGTCACAGACGTCATGGCAAGGTATACTACAGCACAAAAGCTTGGAAAAAAAACCTTGCAATTGACATAATCAAAACTTAAACTACTTTTATATATTTTACGTAAAAATATTTAAGTAAAAAAAGTATGTAATTTGCCAGGCTTGATTAGTAGTTAATTGCCTTACATTAAACAAAACATTAAACAAATTGTCTTTTTGTATCATTTCATATTTTTAACTTCTTCTTTTGAAGTCCAAATGGAAAAAAAGTATTAATCACATCTAGAACTGCTACTGTTATTGCTATTTCTATGCGTTATGTGATTTACTATATATTACTCTGTTGATAAATGTAGATTTTATGTAAAAATGTTCTTTCACTTGGCAGAGATGCTTGAACCAAGGTCAAGAGGAGGAGGAGGCGGAGGAAAATCATCAGGAGATGGCAAGATTGGCACAGGCAGAGAAACCCTCAGATTGCGCTCAAAGGGTCCTGCAACAGTCGAGGAGATGGTAACTGTGTTTATATTTTACAATTCTGTTTTTTGTCTTGTCAATTCTGACATGTTTTCACAATTGTAATAAGGGAAGAATTTCAAGATATAAACTTAGGAATTCAGAAAATGAAATCAGAATTGTGTTCAATACAAACTCAATTTAGATCAAATTGACCTTTCATTTTATATTTCATGGTGTAAACAGTCTTATCTAATAGCATAAATAGCTCAGTCACTGATAAGTCGTGAGGACATTCAGTTGAGTATATCTAAAGCTTTTCTCTTGCTCAACAGCCCTCAGAGTTTGAAGAAAGGGCAGTGAAGAAAGTGGATGACCTTCTTGAGAGCTACATGGGCATTCGAGACACTGAATTAGGTGAGATTTCTGCAGTGTTTCATATCATGGAGTATAGCCTGCATCCAAGCATTATATTTTAACATGAACATTTTACCCTGTGAACTTCTTAAAGTTGGTTTTAGTGTGATTTCTTTTGATATTATGTGATTTAATTGAATTGCCAGTGTTTCTTTTCATGCCTGCATCATATGTCGTGAAGCTCTTTGAGATACATATCTTGTATGATAAATGCTGTATTTGAACAGAATTGTAATATTACCAGAATTTTAATACCATTGAAAGATTTGGGGTCAGTAAGATTTTTAACATTGAAAATGCATATATACATTGATATACATATATCTTGCGAAAGTATTCACACCCATTCATTTATTTATTTATTTTATTTATTTTTTTTATGTTGTTGCCTTATGTTAAACTGCTTTAAGTTACATTTTTTCCACATCAATCTACACTCCATACACCATAACTGTACAGCATCTTTGTAAATTTATTAAAAATACAAAACCAAAATAAGTACGTTGCATATTTAGCTAAAGCATCTTTACAGTCTCAAGTTTGTTTGTTTTTTTGATGTGACAAGTTTTGCTCATCAGCAATTTGCCAATTATCTGCCACTCCTCTCCTCACCTCTTCACCTCTTAAGCTCGGTCAGGTTGGATGGGGGCAGATGCACATGTTCAGGTTTCTCCAGCAATATTTGACTGGGTTCAATCCCAGGCTGTGGCTGGGCCACTCAAGGACATTCACAGAGTTGAAGCCACTCTTGCTGTGTGTTTAGTATCATTGTCCTGTTGGAAGGTGGACATTCTGCCCAGTCTGAGCTTCTGAATGCTCTGGACTGTTTTTTTTTTAAGGCTATCTCTATATTTTGCTGCAACTAAGCGTTCCTTTTATTCTGAAAAACAGCCCCACGGCAGGCTGACACCAGCACACTGTACTTTTGGGATGGTAATCTGCAGATGATGAGCAGAGCTGGTTTCTTTCCAACATGATACTTCGAATTGAGGTTCATCAGACCATGTAATCATGTTTCTGAGTTTGAGTCTCCTTTAGGTGCTTTTTTGCACATTCCAAGTGTGTTTTCATGTGTCTTGCCTGAGGAGAGAAGAGGATCGAATCTTGCCACACTGCCATAAAGCCCAAATTGATAAAGTGTTGCAGTGAGGTTTGTCCTTCTGTAGATTTCCTCTATCTCCACATATGATCATGGAGCTCATCTAGAGTGACCATCAGGTTCTTTGTCACCACAGGAACCAAAGCCCTTCTCCATTACTTCAGTTTGGCCAGGAGGCGAAAAATTATTTAAAACTTCTTCCATTAAGGTTAACGAAGACAACATGCTTCTGTGATCCTTCAGTCAAGCTTAATGTTTTTTCTGAACTCTTCCACAGATGTGTGGCTTGGCTCAAACCTGTATTTCAGCTCTTCATGGAGTTTTTTTTTTTTTTACCTCAAAACCTGTTTTTTGTGGCACAGTTACGGTGTATAGAGTGTAGATTGAAAAAGTAATTTAAAGCAGTTTAACATAAGGCAGCAACATGGCAAAATGTAAAAAAAAAAAAAATGAATGAATACTTTCTCAAGGCACTATATTTATGCCTTTACATATATTTACATACTGGGTAACCACACAATGCCAAAACATGGGTAAAATCTGGTGCCAAAGTTATTTTTTCAATGATTTGTTGCATTAACAAACATTACCAACAAGTGTCAGGCTCTAAGTATTGGAAAATGACATGACTACATCCTCATCTCACTTCTGTACAGCCGCCACGATGGTTGAGGTG
Source organism: Enteromius fasciolatus (assembly GCA_032361145.1). NCBI lineage: Eukaryota > Metazoa > Chordata > Actinopteri > Cypriniformes > Cyprinidae > Enteromius > Enteromius fasciolatus. The sequence goes on from JAUMHR010000029.1 coordinate 851,388, forward strand.
GGCAGAGATAAGAAGAACCCTGATGAATTTGCCATGGCCCTAGACGAGGCCCTTGGTGACTTTGCCTTCCCGGATGAGTTTGTGTTTGACGTCTGGGGAGCCATCGGTGATGCTAAACAGGGACGGTTTTAAGTGCTGCTACACACACACACACCCCACCACACATTAAAAACCGAGCTGAAATCAAGAGCGTCTTGTTCAGACTCATGCAGTTTAGAGCTGGCGTGCTGAACGTTAGGATTTATGTGATTGAAAAAAATATTTTTACAATAATGAAAAAAATTTCTAGGAAATATCACCAATGTAGTTTTCTTCACATAATACATGTTTAAGCTTTTCAAAGAGCTTCAAAAGCAGTCAGGCACCAGGATGATGATGAGAATCTAGAGAATTTATTTCTGTGGTTTAGCATTTTTAGGTGAAGCTGGGAGTTTATGAAAAAAGCCAAGGGAAAGGGTGATGCACTCTTTTACGTAGAGAGAATTTTGTATAATATAGAATTATGCATATACATCAGTTGTCTTTTTTTTAGAGCTATTTTAGACTTTAATTTATTTAATAAAGTAATGAAACTTGCAAATTGCAGCTTCAGTAGCTGATTGTCATATTTTAGTAAATTTAAAATATCCACATAAAAACATGGCCGTAAGCGGTCATGTACCGTTAAAATAGTGCCAACCAGTTAACTTCAAAAATACCACAAATGAATTGGTCACATTGTTGATTTTATTGTTATCATTTGTAAAAAAAAATCCATAAGGGATCAATTTGTATGATAGATGTATGTTTTTGTGTGCCTTCACTTTTGTGTTGTCAATGTAATTTTGTATGAACAATTTCTACTGTGCTCAAATCACAGGTGTTGTCTTTGCCTGTTTTTTTTTTCACATTCATTAAAGGTGAAAAAGGATGCATTAAACCGCATTTTAGAGTGAATTTCTTTTTTTTTGTTAGCATATTGACATTTCTGCTTATAATTCAAGCCACAGCATGCAATTCGGTTCTTATTTACAGCATTGAATTATGCTCAGAAAGTTGTTTTTGCACTGGGGTTCGACTTACTGCAAACACCACCAATAGCAACGTAGTTTCCATCTTCCTTTTCACAGTGGAACAGAAGGACTATTTGGATAATGACTGCCCCCTGCTGTAGCACCAATCATGAGGTTGTGGTTTGTGTAAAGAGCCCCATCAAGCAAAATAGCTTCATAATGTGGAAGTAGGATATAAATATAGTTCAACTCTTACAAATTAAAAAAGGTGGTTTTGAGCTGCATTAAAACTACCAAATACCAAACTGCCAATAATATTTATTTGAAATAGAAATAGTGACATTATGCATGTCTTTACTGTCACTTTTGGTAAACTTAATACATGAATAAAAGCATTATATGTAAGGGGAAAAAAGTCTTTTCAACAGTAGGTTTAGGGATCCTTTATATTAATATTATTAAATTCTATTGCGATCAAATCCAATTTTAACACCATGCAGCAAATAATTTAGTTTTGCACTAATTAGACTTATTTCTGCAAAGTAAAGTACCTTCTGGAAACTTTTAGCTGAAATTGAATTACTTAAATTGGATTTTTGCAAATGCAGCGTGTATCAAGTGAATGAAAACATTCTGAAAATGATTTGTTGAGCCAATCGTTTGGAAGTTGAGCAAATAAGGTAAAAAATAAATACATAAAAGACAATGAAAGCTTTTTGACCTTGTATTTGTGTCAACCTGTATTTGGGGTCTCACCAAAACCAGTCACTCTACCCTGCAAGTTAAACACTGAAATAACTATATTCCAATATTTTATATCAACTTTATTTGTAGCCTCAGTTTACATATTGGTAAAAAATACAGTATGTTGAAGACAAACAATTCCCTCTCAATCCCGGAGAAAAAAGAAAAAAAAAAGTACCAGTTCACATTACAGGCATAGTATAAATCTGTCTTTAAAATGATATATGGTGACTCCATATATTGAGGACTAAAACTTGGCAAGGTTAAGAGATACTGTTAGCATTTCTAATAACTTTTAACATAATAAAACTGGTACGCTCATGAAAACATACATAGTTTTTAGGTGGGTACAGTTTGGGGATTATAAAGCTCTTCATAAAAGCGACTGGGTAACAGGATCAGTTTTACCACAGCTTGCAAGATATGGCTTGGAAGCACGTGAGAATTGCCTTACTGCATGTTTCTTTAAAAGAAAAAATACATGGAGTGCTTTAAGAATGCAGTCAAGAAGGCCGATTGTTTTCAACATGAATTATCAATTAGCTTTAAATTTCTGAGATGCAAGACGGAAAAAATAAAAAACCTTTTTAGCACCCTTTATGTGACATGAACAGTAAGTATGCTTTGGTTCTCAAAGTAATAAGCCAATCTACCACAAGCTGTGATACTTTGAAATGTAATCCGTATATGCATTATAACTTCCTTCATTTTTGAAGCCTGTCTTGTGCTCTAGCAGATGAAATGAAATGTCAGGAGGAGTTTAGATTGGAGATGGGTGGATGGATGGATAGAATGTGGCCAGCGAGGTGTTGCAGTATTCTGGCTGAGATCTTTCCATGCCTCTTCTGTCCTTCTTAGAGTTCATCTCCGATGTGAGCTGTCCTGAAGGCATCTCCGGTCAGCTTTTCTTGAGCTTCCTTCATGCTAGTCACAACTGCACACAGAAGAGAAATGTGGTCAAGGAACATCGGTCTTATTTTCAACACGTCGCACCTAAAATCTCATTTGTTTTTCAAATTTATCTTTATATGTACTGCGCACAGTCAGTTCTGTTTTGCATTGGAAAATTAGCTCTTTTAAGCAAGCTAGAACTACTTATTTCAGACAGATCAAGTCAGTAAAATTGCATTATGAATGATCGTGTAAATCAGGGGTGTCAAACTAAATTCCTAACCAAAATTAAACACACCTGATACAACTATTCAAGCCCTTCAGGCTTAATTGAAAACTGCATAATATGCGTTTTGGAGCAGGGTTGGAACAAAACTCTGCAGGGCTCCGGCCCTACAGGAACGGAGTTGAGAAACTGAGGAACCCTGATGTAAATAATGCACTGTATTGTGCATGATAACAAAAATTTGTCAAGATACTGTTAAATAACAACGCAAAATGTTACGACATTACCATTGCGTTCCTATTTTACAGAATGCAACAGTCTGTAACAGGTCTGCCACTCTCTATTTTTATATACATATACATATATATATAGTTTCCATCCAAAGATTTTGGATCTGTGCAAAACTGGCATATTTCATAAAACAATTGCAAACAAACCACCATTCATTCCAACAAACAAAAAAAAAAAACATTAGTTTGCGCGCATTCGTTTTTTTATGCACATTTGTAGAATTTATGCTCATCTTGCACATCCAGCATTTTATGCATGTGATATTTCAAGAAGTGGATGGAAACAGCTATTTGCAACAGTTCATGTGATTATAGTTCTTAAGTAAAGTGTTAAGTCAGTGGTTCTCAACCTTTTTTAGGCCAGCACCCCACTACCCATTATTTAGGTTGCTCACCGCCCCCATCAAATAAAAAGTAGCCTAATTGCCTTTACAGACTACTGAAGTTGATTATTTTGTGTTTATGAGGACTCAACGTATGGGGTCATTATTTAAAGAAATTACTTTAATTCAAGGATCCATTAAATTGATGAAAAAACAAGTAAACACTTTTTTTTTTTTTTTTTTAAATAAAGTACAATAACATTTATTTACAGACTGTTCAAGCATGCTGCTGATTTTTATTGCTACATATTTGTTGACGTTGTTGCCCCAAATTTAAAAAGACTTAATGAAAATGTCTGTTTAGAAGAGATTTTAGCGTGTTCAGAGTAAGCGGCGTTGGGTCGGAGCGGAGCGCTCCACTACCTCTCCATCCTGAGCACAGCTAGTGCCAACAGACCATAACATAACTGCATTTTATCAAGACTTTCAGCATTAAACATCATTAGCTAGATTGGATCACTCGAATCAGAAAGAAGCTGAAGGTTTAATGACTGCGATGGACAAGTGAAGGAGGTTATATCTTAAACTAAGTGAGTGAATTCACATTTTAAACAGTTTATTGTACAAATAACCAATCTCTGCTCCAAACTAATGAGCTGCAAAACTGCAACACACAAGCTCACACAATCTACAGATTGTGTGCACATAGAAACATTCAGGAGTGAAGAAGGTTGTGATTGATCAGCTTAAAAACGGAAAATTTTAAGTATATTCTTTACTGCACAGACAAGTGCGTTAAGCAGTAATTTCTAGTATTGGAGGAGGACATGACATGTGGGCAGGTACGGTTTAACCCATCCAAGTGTATACACAGCAGTGAGAAGTGAACAACCACGCACACACATCGTGAACACACACCCGGAGCCAATGCTGCGGTGCCCCTAGGCTCAAGGGTCTCACCTCAGTCGTGGTATTGAAGGTGGAGAGAGTGCTGGTTATTTACTCCCCCCACCCACAATCCCTGCCACAACTGGGACTCGAACCTGTGACCTTGGGGTTACAAGTCCAACTATATATGGGCTGTTCAAAATATAACAGCCCATAAATAATACATATATGTAATGGAATGCCACATTACATTCATAACATTTTATTTCACTGGACTTGAAATACCATTATCATAGGTTTCCCAATAAACAAACAAGAACAAAAAAACCATGTGAATATAAATTAGGCTATATTTAATAGTCAGCTACAGAAAGCTATGAAAATGAGAAGCAAAGGTTAGTGTAAACTAGCATCTCACATTACCAGACGTGAATGGCGCTAGTTGCAACACACAGCCTGTTATAATCAGTCGTTCAGTATCAGAGCACGAGCGCTACAGTAAATGGATGTTGAGAAACACTATGTTAAGCACACTGTCTTGTACCTTCGTCTTTTTTTTTCGTGGATTTTCTTACCTTGATCTGCATTGCTGTAGAAGTACTTGTAGTTGGGGTTCCCATTCTTATTCGTGATCTCAGAGTGGACTTTACCAGCGGGATCTACCAAAGAAGAAAATTTCAGTTGATCATTTACTGACACAGTAAGGTGTGGATGTAGCATGTAATAAAAACTTACTGACTCTTACCTCCAAAAAAATGGCTTTTATTAGGCCACTAATATTTGAAGGAAGAGTCTACCTTTAAACAATGGTTGCCGTACTAAATGAGTGCATATATATGACCTACCAAGGAAAATTATTCTTGGAATGTAACCACCATCTGGGCTGAAGGTCTCATCTTTTGGCTCCTCTTCATCCTATAGCCACATGGGACATATAATGAGTGTGTGCAATATAATAATACACTTGCTTGACAATATGTGTATTACTAGATGTGGTTTCACCAAAAAGTAAACAAGAAAATATTACAGGGGAAAAAAGGATACAGAGGAAATAAAATTAAAAAAAATAATGAGAAAAGGAGCTCCTTACCTCCAAGTTAACCATGACAAAGTTGTGAGCCAGCTCAGAGATGTCCTTTGATTCAGCAAACTTGGGCTTTAAAGCTAAAGTTATTTTTAAAAGCATCATAAATCATCAGTACACTTTGAGGTAACAGAATAAATTCACACATCACAAAACACAACCTTGTTTGCTTTTTAATGAAAGAAAAAATATATATATATTTTTTTTATTTATTTTAAATAACAGTATTACTAGCCTTGAACTTTTGAAGGTAGTATGTTTCAATTCTTGAGTATATATCCATATCTATCTATATCTAGATAAAAATAAAAGTCATTAAGCTGTACACTGTCCAAAGGCTCAATCAGCATCATACCTTTACAGGCTCCACACCAAGTCTTGTGAATAATGACCATCAGAGGGAGTCCACTGGAAAAAGGTCAGAATTGCATTTGTTAAATCAATTTTAAAAACAAATCATTCAAAAAAAAAAACTAACAAAAAGATAACTCGTGGTGAACACTGACTAATGTAACATAATTCCATGCTGCTAGGCATCCTGGTAATTGTTATACCATTGTGTAAAGAATCAAATTATAATTCAAAAACTTATGAATGCATACTAAATAGTCATAATTTTTGATTATGCTGATAAGCCCTTTAAAATGTGTTTTCCAAATATAATACAGCAGGCTTTATAAAGTGCCTGAACTTGATCAGATTATATTACTTTATAAGTCTGGCATAGGCCTACCTTTTAAAGAAATACATTAACAACAATGTTAAAGTACAAGCACCATATGTACCTTGCTTCTGCCTCCTTCTTCCCATCTTCAAGGCTTCGCCAGTTAATGTGTTCCCCAAATCCTTGAATACACACATTCAAGTTGATTATAGATATTTAACATGATACATCCGGTTAGGAACAAGTGTACCTGTTGGAATAAGCCACGACTACAACCACAGAACAAAGAGATCTGCAACAAAGCACCTGTGATCGGAGATCTCATCGTAGTCTTTCGTCCAACACACAATGCAATGACAAAGGCACGTCAGTCAAAGTGCAAAATGTTACATCTAAACACACAACTGTTAACGTTACAAATACACTATTCTTAATAGCGGCTGCAAAATCACATCAACTGGTTTATTATGAGCTCCACGTTTAATAAAACATACATTTCACGTACACGGGGATAAATGTAACATTGGATATAATATTGGTATAATATAGCAGTACATATTTAGCCTTACTGAGACAGTACTGAGATTTATTTCGGGCATTCGCGAGTTATATTAGATCCGCGTTCCGGGTCAGAAGCCGGTGGTCCAGCACGGCTAGCGTTCATAGGGATTATTTGATCAAATGTCTACATTTATAAACATTTTTACCTCGTCCTTTGTCATCGGCTAACACCTCTCCGAAATGTGCAGCAATAAAAACCAGTATAAAAGAAACCAGGGCAATGTTGAATAAAGACGACTGCATTTTCATTCCGACGGTGGTTAGCCTCGCGCTGCCTGGATGTGACGGACGGACAGTGGACAGAAGCCGCTGGGTCCTAAATCCTGCCGGGTCACAGGAGCGCGTTGATGACGTCAGACGCGTCACATTTTACTTTTGTTTTTATTTATTTATTTATTTTTATTTTTTATTTTTGAGGCTTGAACAACAAATAAAAAACAAAGTGCCAAGGGTAATAAGAAGTACATATTAACTATACATGTGTATATAAAAACAACAAATAAATAAAAATACAAATAAAATTATAAAATAACAAAAGGCCAAATAACTATAGTTTTTACCGTGTTTTTGTTTTTTGTTTATATTCTCTTTAATGGTACTGTTATAAATGTAATTCCTAACAAAGATCATTGCCAAAAGAATAGGAAACTTAACAAGTAATCAAGAGATTGAAAATGTAAGCCTCGTTTTCAAACTTCTTGTAATAGCTCAGAAAACCAAATCTTACATGTTCATAGGCATATGACCTATAGTAAACTGGACAGCACTTTATCATTTATAAATCTGGGAACCTCCCACCATAACCTTTTTGTATTATTGATAATAGCAGAAATATTAGGTACCGTTTCTGGATGTAGCTAAGGAATAGAATGGCAGACCACAGATGTTTATGTTGTTGTTACAGCTGAATTGAAAAGGGAAAACAATTAGGGAAAAGAGCGCTCTTTGTGGATATTCTTGTTATGCTCATTAAAATACCAAGCATTACGTTATTCTCCTGACATGTGAATATGAATCATGAAGGAAAATTTACATCCCATTCCATCAAATTGACAGATACAGATTATTTGTAATGCAGTCTTATTATTTGAAATGGTTGTTTTGGTCTTTTTAAGTGGAATTTCCCCAAACCATAATTTAAAACGCAGTACACATATTTGTATATGTAGCAGAATGCTGCTGCTTAAAGGTTAAGACTGTCACATTGTATAAACTTTTTGTTCATTTACAGAGTTTTGCATTCAAGTTTGATGAAAAACTGTTTTTTATCACTTGTTTTTCCCTCCCTCTCTCTCCCATGGCTTGGATGAATATTCTTAAATTATGTTATATTACTGAAAATGTTTCTTGGAATTACAGCGTAGTACTCCAGTGGTCGGATACTTCCTCTTATGTGATGACAGCAATTGTTATGTGGTCATTAAGCATTGGCTTGTACAAAACCGAAAGAAAAAGTTAATTTCTCAATATTTGGTAGCACTGATGATGAAACTGCAGGGACGTAGAGAGGATGTTAGGATGTTAGGTCATAGTACACCTGTTAAGCAATTACCAGACTATAATGTAATGCCTTTGTATGTTGCAGTGATATAAAATAGAAAGAAACCTGAATGATCACTTTCCTTATTAGTCATCTCAAGCATTTAGGTAAACATTTGCACAAAACTGATATTATTGTATTATTATATAACACCAAGCATGACTAGTGCAACAAGGTTTTGCTGAAGTGCATGGTCACCTTTAATTAAACCAAAAAATAAATAACATGCATTACTGCATCAATAAATAATGTTTAAATACAATAAATAACTTACTTATAAATAACCATTGCATTTTATAACAGTAAACAAAAAGGTGATTGGCCGGTAACAACTGCTAGTTTGCTACTTAGACAACATGTAGTTGAACACACGATTTATTGTTATTGTTCGCAGGATGAAACCCTTCAGGACTTTGCACAGCTGCAGTCGTTCTTGAAAAGATTTTTGATGATTCGTGGACCTCTGGAAAAATAAATAACCATACTTCAGTGTCAAAAGAAAGCACTCAGACTTTTCTATGCATATCATTAATGAACATAACCTGTTTTACCTCGGATGGAGAGTTGTCCGTCTCGGAGACAGAGAAGCAGTTCTATTACAACATAAAAAAAGTGAAAAAGAGCCGTGCAATCAACCATAATTCCAGTTTATGTTTGCTTGATTGGCTTATTTTACCTGCATGAGGTCATCAATGCTCCTGACTACAGATTTGGTGAGCTCTGGGCTGGAGTAGGCTCTAAATGTCTCCCGATAGTAGAGGAGATCTTCTAGAATTCTCTGTAGACACTCATTCTACAAAGATAAATGTCATTATATGTCAGAGCATAAGACATAATCAGAAGAGTCAACAGCCAACAAACTGGGAAAATGGATTACCTCATCAATATTTAGAACAGCACTTGGAGGTGGAGCGCAGTTGGAGTTCTGTTGGGTGGAAAACATAATATGCGACATGTTTTGATTATTTCAAAATTCAGCAATATATAACGTACTTTATAATTTTTAAATAGCTGTTTATATTCATAGAAAAACTGACTTATCTTAATAATAAAGAAAAAACTTACAGTTTTAAGTTCACAAATGAATCTATCACCATTTCAACAAGCTGAACTATTAAGACATATTTTACAGTTATTTTAAGCGACAACGACAATTTCATGTTTTTATGAATTATAATGATCAGTATTCGTGGTAATATTTACAGTTATACTATTTTTAAGGTGTCCTTGTTACAGTGTTAATATATATTTAATTAAAGAGTAATATTAATTAACTATAGCCTATACTTATATGGTCAAAGTTAGGGTTTGGGTTACAATTATGCATAATTTATTGTTATTATAATAGTAAGTACATGTTTAACAAAGAAACCTTAAAATAAAGTGTTACTATATTCACTTTTATTGTTATTTTATTATTATTATTTTTTTAGTAGTAGTAGTAGTAGTAGTAGTAGTAGCAACAATAATATCACTTTTGTTTTATGACTATTCAATATTTGTAATTTTTTATGATTATTTGTCACATCTCAGGACCATTTGAACTAATAAAGGCAATAAATAAATAAATTCAGAATCCTTAAATTGAATAAAAGTGATGAATATTACATCTACTTAAACACCAAATTACATTGGCTTCTACAATATGTTATACAATATGTGCTGACTATTTATGATGGTTGCAACATAATGATAACAATAATTTTAAAGTAGGCTTAAACTTCATTAGGATAGCATCATCATATCATGTTTAATGTTACTCTGTTCTCTTACCTGGGGTGTGCAAGCAGACATCGTTTGAGTCCTGATGTGCACCTCTGCGTTCTGCTGTGTGCAGTCAAACCCGGTGAACAAGTGCTCCTGTAAGCGGATAATAAATAGGCTGTTAGACTTCAGACCGCTAGTGTGTGTATTAGCTATTGGTTTATTGAATGACGCTCACCATCTCGAGCACCGCTGACACGTTCCAGAGCAAAGAGCGCGCGAGGGCGTTGCACGTTCCGGTGAGGCGCAACGGTGACTGACGCGCTGCGAGCGGAACGGCGACACTGCATTGCCACAGCAATGCAAAGCAGACGCTTACGGCCAAATCTGTAACAAAAAGTCACATTTCGCAACATTTTAGGTCAATGGGATATATATTTTATTTATTAGAAATATTAAAATAAATAAAATAGAGCACCGAAATCAGAAATAAAGATAGCTACTTACAAGTGCAGACCCTGGAGAGCATTGTTGCGTTTAACTTTTGCATATTCTAAGGCTCAGGATTTGAACTTTATATAGTCTATCATTTGAAGATAGGGGAGTTTCCTTTTCAAAACTTGCTGTTAACTAAAATGAAAATAACCGGCTACCCATGTGTTTGTCGTAATTTCCGTGGTAATACAGATGTTAAGCTCTGGAGTTTGGACACGCTGCTTGTATACAGTACGTGGGAATTAACGCACGTTTCGATGCACTTCAGTGTGTTTGTGTTCAGTATACGAATCTAGAACCTTTCTGTTTACTAAAACCCCTTTCATTATCAATTTCAGTCCATTTTTTTTAATCAGTCGTATTCTCGATTACAGTCATAGTCATGACATTTTGCAAACACACGCAAAAGACGGTTTAAAAGAAAGCTGGGCGTTTAAGAGACGTACAGTCCTAGGAATTTTATGGAATGTTATCAGAGCCAAGCATAAAATGTAAAATATCAAAAATATTCCAAGTTAAGCTCAGTCAGAATTTGTGTTGATCACAAACATTAATCTGAATGTCATTCATTCATTCCACGGAAGAAATAAACACCTAAAATGGAAATCAGTAAGTGTTAAAACAGCCTGCTCAATATTTAGTAATTTTAATGTGTTAAAATCATAAAATGACTGTAGAAACTATCATTCAAACAGAATAGCTTCCCTTACATCATTCCAAACCCAGATTGCCCCAGATTTTTTCTTCTTCTTAAGTCATAAGTCATAGGCTACGATTTTTATGGTAATTTTTAATCAACATTTTATTGCCTTCAACTTGCATCAAACTGGAATAGGCCAATTCCCTTACGTTGACAATTTAAATGTCACATTTTAAGTGAAATTATCACATTTCCTCACTTTGGAAATGTGACCACTGATTTACTCATGAAACAACAAGCTTTCCCAGTTTCGTGTTTGTCAAAGATTGTCCTCCAAAAAAAAAAAGTGTTAACAGAGACTGACATTAAAAACTCACATGGCTTTTTCTGAGCACGTAACACATTGGAGTTCCTGGAAATACCTCATATTTAAAGTTTACACTGCATATTGTACATTGCATTTGTAGAAAAGACAGGCCCTTACATTTAAAGTTTACTTGTTCTAATCATTTGGTGTTACGTATTTATTTATTCTTTCATTTCCTTACATTTTCATAAACATTCACATATTACTGGTTTTGCAGCCCACAATGTTGAACAAGAGTGGAATATCCACTAAAAACAACTTAACTGTTTTATTTTCCCTATTATTTGTGATCATTTGATGGAGCAGACTCATATCTCCTAAAAATGATGTAATAGTGTGGCAATGGGCTCCAGGGGAGAGAGCGGGAGCGCAGTGGTTATCTGTGTTTTGAGTAATCTGGCCACAAAAGAGAAGTAGACACAACTACTTGATTCTCAGTTCAGATACTATATGCTGATACTTCATGACAAAGTGCTATTTTCACAGAGTCACTGCTATATTCCACTTCTGTGTAGATCTTGGGTACAAAAATTAGGCGAGTGAACTCAATAAAGAGTGAGGTACTTTTTTTTTTTTTTAACATAGTTATTTTTTATTTATTGCATTTTTCATTTGAACAGGTTTCATTTTTGGGACTGACCTAATACAAACCACAATGACACTTGATGCTGAGTGCTTCATCCCTTGTGACTCAGCTAAACAGATGGGACTTAGAGGGATAGTTACCAAAAAATGATTATTATCTCATGATTTACTCACCCTTAGACCACGCTAGGTGTAAATAAATCCAGGCAAATATCAGAGTCATATTAAAAAAATGTCTTGACTCTTCTGAGCTTATAATAGCAGTGAATGGGTGCTGAGATAAAGTGCATCCATCCATCTTAAAAATGCTCCACACGGTTCTGGGGGGTTAATAAAGGCATTCTTGAAGCACATCAATGCCTTTTTATACAAAAAATATCCATATTTGCAACTTTATGGCCCGGTTTCACAAACGGGGCTTAGCTTAAGCCAGGACTAGGCATTAGTTAAATGAAAACATTTAAGCAACTTACAAAAATGCCATATAAGAAAATGTTACAGTTGTGCATCTTAACACAGAACAATGACACTGATGTGTTTTAAGAAATGTCAGATCAAGATATTTTCATCCGAGACAGCTCAAACATGCAATTTAGTCTGGGACTAACTTAAGCCTTGTCTGTGAAACTGGGGGTATGAGTATCTTTACAAATCCGTGTTTGGTCTTCAAATCCATGACCTGTGTTTAGTTTTTTGTTTCTTAAACACGATTTTCTAAAGCTAGTGGAAGCTAAAGATTAAGGTTGGTAAAATGTAAAATTAATAATTATATACATCACCCAACAACTTTTTACTTTGATACTGAGTAGTATCAAATCTGTATGAATTTCTTTGTTCTGTTGAGCACAAAGGAAGGTATTTTGAAGAAAGTTTGTTACCAGGTTGTTATGGGTCACTATTGACTCACATAGTATTTTTTTTTTACCCTACTATGGAAGTCAATGGTGACCAAAGCAGCCTGGTTACAAACTCGCTAAAACAAAGAAATTCACTTGAGGGCGAGTAAACGAGTTTTCATTTTTGGGTGAACTATTCCTTTAAGAGCCAGTGCAACTCAGATTGTGTTCGTCTGAAAGAAGGAAGTTACACACGACTTGAGTTTGAGTAAATAATGGGGTAATTTTACATTTTGGGTGAACTACCATTAAGGAACACAATTCTAATTCCATTTCATACTGGCCCATATCAAGTCATTTATTTGTTCATAATCATCTTTTACAGGTCTGTGCATAAAGATAAACAGCATTTTAACCATGTTGTGTCACTTACATCTGTGAAACAGGAAATGCCTCATTTGGATGAAAAAGTAAGTAAAATAGACATTCTTAAAAGATCAACATTAATAGTTCATTGTGAACACAAGAATTAATTACCACCACACCAGGCAGCTCCAAACAAATTACATTTTGGTTATATTGTAGGTAGAAGAGCTCCATACACAGCACATCAGCCAGTGCAAACACTGCATCAGAGTAAAACTAGAGAGTAGAGTAAACTTTTTCATCCCTAAAGAAGGATACTGCAGAAGCAAATAATCTGCACAGAGAAGCAGTTTACTAGATGACTGATAGTTCACTTAAAAAACGATTGCCTGGACGACTTTCTGTCCTCTGTGGAAACTAAATCTTCATAAAGGTTTGGATTGACATAAGGGTGAATAAATCAGAAAGAAAAAAAAATAACATTAAAATATTTTCTGGGTGAACTAGTCTTCTACTCAATAGGAAACAACTCTAAAGGTCCATTCCCATTCAGTATCATGAAACCAACAGATTCTTTGTAAAGATCCAGCCTGTCAGTGATTGATGATGTTTACAGGAGTGTGTAACCCTCAGCTAAGGTGCGGGCATGCATGAACATTTACAGCATGTATAATAAACATACATCCACACAAAGGCAAAAACACACATCTAGTTGGGAAAAAAAAGAATCTATAGTGAGTACACTGCTTCATCATATAGTGAATCACAAGAGGTTGGACCCTGTGCTGTTGGCTTCAAAATGGAGAATCACAGCGACCCTGGCAAGCTGCTTTACCCTTGCTCACAGATTTCTCCATCATGTGCCTCTGCTGGCTATGTGCATGCCTGTTTGAAAACATGAAAGAAAAGTAGTTTTTTTGATGTACATTCAAGCTCTAATTTAAGCTGTGTTTTAAATGGGTCACGGCCCAACCTGGTTAGATCCTCCACATCTACCAGCATGGCATCCTGTTCCATGTGTAGTTCATCTCTCATGAGCAACAGCTGCACCAGCTCCTCATTCAGACCTGCAATGCAATTAACAAATCAAATCAGCTCCTTTTTTGTCATTACTACAAAGAGGTACTCCCTTTCTAGATGCCGCATGATACAAAAGAAATAAACACAAGGTTGTATGTGTAAAAACTATTTAAAAAAATTGACAAATTTAAGATATTGCTTAACATTATGTTCCTATTATGTTATGTTATGTTCCTATAACGACAAAGCTGAATTTTCAGCATTCATTTCTCCGGTCTTCAGTATCACATGATTCTTCAGAAATCATTCTGGCAAGAAACATTTCATATGCTGAAAATATTAATTGCATAATGTTTTGGTGGAAACCAAGATATAATAGTTTCAGAATAACATTGTAAATGTAAAATAATAATACTATTAAATGTTATAATATTTAATCATAATAATAATATTTGCTTTAATATTCTTTTTTGTGTATATGCATTTATAAATATATATACTGATAATTTATTATGATCAATTTTAGTGTTATCATACAATCACGATCAATCATATCCAAAATAAATGTGTTTATAGAATGCGTGTATACTGTGTATATTTGTTATGCATATATAAATACAAACACATGCATTTAAGAAAAATATGCTGTGTGTAAAAATTTATAAAAAAAAAAAAGAATAAAGATGTGTACACACACGGAAATATTTTTTAAATACATACTGTATGGGTGTGTACTTCTACATGCATACTATACATAGTACATACACACACACATATGTAAACAAAACTTTTATTTTGAATGTGATTAATATTAGATTAGCTTTTTTATTCATATTTATTATTAATATTTTATATTAAATACAGACACAAAATTGATTCTGCATATTTCTGTTTTTACCTTGTATCTGAGAGTGTAGGTCATTGGTGATGACCTGTAACTGACCGAGACTCATGTCCCTGAGGTCCACAGGCCTCAGATTCCTCTTCATTAGACTTTCACTGATGTGTGGCAGATGTGGTAACTATAACACAAGAACAAAGTTGAATGTATTGTGTTTTTTCTTTTCAGCCTGTGCTCTGAGGAGAAAACTACAGCCAGGATAACCAAAAGCAGCACTACTCTTGAATACTTGTGTGACTGACCAGGTCTGCCACAGGGGACCTGCGATGTAGCTGAATCTGTCTCTCCACCTCCACCTGCATGCGAGCCATGGGACGGGCCAAGG
Source organism: Enteromius fasciolatus (assembly GCA_032361145.1). Lineage (NCBI taxonomy): Eukaryota > Metazoa > Chordata > Actinopteri > Cypriniformes > Cyprinidae > Enteromius > Enteromius fasciolatus. The sequence goes on from JAUMHR010000029.1 coordinate 866,830, forward strand.
CCAGAGCCACACGGGCCTCCTCCTGCAGCCGCCGCTGTAACCGCCAGAACTCTGAATCCTCCGAGTCTAGGTCTTCCTCTCCTGTATCCCGGTCAGACAGAGAGGAGCTCTGTTTGCTCTGTAGTGAGACACAAACAAAGACTCACAGCTCCAAAACGTACAAGAAC